>JACXGK010010942.1:0-16936 GCA_016801125.1 Novumbra hubbsi
GAGAACAGGAGGTTTTAGGTCACATTAGAGTCAGTACGCAGAGAACAGGAGGTTTTAGGTCACATTAGAGTCAGTACGCAGAGAACAGGAGGTTTTAGGTCACATTAGAGTCAGTACGCAGAGAACAGGAGGTTTTAGGTCACATTAGAGTCAGTACGCAGAGAACAGGAGGTTTTAGGTCACATTAGAGTCAGTACGTAGAGAACAGGAGGTTTTAGGTCGTATTAGAGTCAGTACGCAGAGAGCAGGAGGTGCTTGGCCTGTATCACAGCAATATTTGGTAAATATTGTGTCTTTGGCGTATCTTTCACCCGAGCCTGGCTTCACCATCCTACAGCAATGCATTTTAATTTAACATATTTAAGTGGTAACAAGCACTTCATTTGTTACACTTATCCTCTTTCATTTCACTGCCACTAGCAAATACTTAGAGACATGCACACACAAAAACACATGCACACAAAACTCAGGCACATACATGAAGCTTTCCCCAGCCCAAACCCGATGACAAATATACCCTGATTTCAATTGAACTATGTAACTGAACTGAAAGAGTCCTTTTTTTCATATTCTAATCAAAACAATCATCTATTTGTCATCTACACAAACCTCTTTAATTTGTTGTAATTTTTCTTATGCTAATTCCTGAAATCTAATTACATCAGATGGAAGTAGAATAGCCTGCATTGAGCGAAAGAAACCACAAGTTGCTAAATAGTTCTCAGCAATTTTCTTGCCTCTCCCTCGCGCAATTAGTCTTAGCTGTAAATTAGGCTGGTGTTTACCCCCTGTTTACCCGGGTGTGTCTCGAGGGTCTCTTTAAACTCAAGACCCCCCATCACCGCACCCAAAGCCCCCTCCCCGCTCCAAAAAAAAGTCAACAGCCAATCAAAAGTATCTTTCCGTGTTTATATATTTACACCGAAGGAGGATTCTAATTGGCTGAAAGTCTCAGTTCTTCAAAAAAGATATTTGACAAAGTCTTTCAGATTTCGATGAGTTGGTTTCTATGCGGTTTTCAGTTCAGATGGAGATTCTATTCATGTTGTGAAAAGTTTTATGTGTTTATATGTACTTGTAGTCAGAATAATCGGGATGACGGCTGAAGGTGATTCGAAATATGGCTTTTCAACGCGTGAGGAGACTCAACCTCCGGCTCGGATCAAGGACCGAAAAACACCTGTATCCCCTTTACCTTTTAGTGTGGAAGCCATCATGTCGGGCAGAAGGACACATAGCGTTTTAACGACCCGGAAAATTGGCACAACAATTACCTCTCCCTTGGGGAATATCGACGGTATATCGACGTCCACAGAAGCCAGAAGTCCAGAAGAGGTTTCACACAACCAGTCTTCTTTACCGGGTAAATCTGAGACATCGGAACCCGGGGACTGTGCGTCATTGAAGTTCCCATCACCGTCAAATTTGTCTCAATCTCTCGGTTAGTGTCAAGCGTACAATCTTATAAATTGAATATTAGATATATCCCTTTTTTCACTTATTGTATAAATGTATACATGCCTTAATACGTCACTGAATATTGAGGGATGTCATGTTGTAGTTTAAAAAGTTGTAGTTGACTGTCTGTTAAGTGTTTTACCTTCTAAGGTCTTGGCATGGTATGGTATAACTGACACTATAAATATAATATTAAAATTTTTGTCATCTAGCCAAGGCTCTTATCCAGAGAGACTTATAGTAAGTGCAATCCACTTAAGGTGTCTTGGAAAACCAACATCTGATAGTCATAACAAATGCACTTTCCTTCTTCAAAATCGTTAGTTGACAGAGAAGTCAATCAAATCATAGTTAGGTGCCTTTCTTTTTTGGAGGTTGGGGGGTGGGGGTTACACAAGTTAGTTCAGATACTCATAAAAGAGGTAGGCTTTCACCTGCTTTCGGGAAAATTGTCAGGGACTCTGTTGTCCGGGCTTCAAGGGGAGGTTTGATCCACCATTAAGGTGCCAAGACGGGGAATGGTTCTGCCTTGGCTGAGTGGGAGCCGTCCATCCACAAGGGTTGGGTGGCCAGAAGACATTAAGTGGCAGGTCAGAGTGCTCGGAAAGGGTCGTAGGGTTTAAGCACAGCCTGCGAGTAGGGAGGTGCGGTTCCCTTTGTAGGGAGGTGCGGTTCAACCAGAAGCCAGCGGAGCGGAGGAGAGGGGTGACACGGGTGAGCTTGGATAGGTTGAACACAAGATGGGCTGCGGTGTTCTGGATCAGTTGCAGGGGCCGGCCTACAGTATGATGCAATATTCCACTTATTGTATAAATGTATACATGCCTTAATAAGTCACTGAACATCCAGGGTTATAATGACAAATTCATTGATGTGTGTATTTTAGTTCATGGCCTCTTAACTTGATCAGTGACTAGTTTAATTGTTGACTTTCAGACACTTTAGGCCTGTAATAACACATGTCCGCCTCTCCATTACCCCAGACCAACTCGGTCCCTCTACCTGTTCTCTAAGAAAACACAAGATGAACAGGAAACCACGGACCCCGTTTACCACCTCCCAGCTCTTGTCTCTAGAAAGGAAATTTCATCAGAAGCAATATCTGTCAATTGCAGAGCGGGCTGAGTTCTCCTCTTCCCTCCACCTTTCAGAGACCCAGGTTAAGATCTGGTTTCAGAACCGACGGGCTAAAGCCAAGAGACTGCAGGAGGCTGATGTGGAGAAGCTCAAAATGGCCGCTGACGGTGTGCCCAAACAAGGGTACTATCACCCTGGGTTTTCCTCATTGCCCTTTCCTCTCAGCGTGAGCCTGGATGTTGGTGTGGGAGGGTTGTCAGGGCTTTATGGACTGGGGTACCCCTTTAGACACACCGCTATGATACCGTCAACACCGCATCTGGGGGTGTACACCTCACCCGTGGCGTATGGATTGTTCAATTTGTCCTGAGATATATGTTTCTCTGTGTGACAGAGACATTTTATCTATTAAATGATACCCTTAACCTCAGGTGTACCTTGAATACACAGACGTGTGCTGGACCAACTTTGCAGTTTTCAGAAGACGTGACCGCGTGCATGGTTGTACTATAGATACCTTATTTTGCCTGGATTTGTTCCAACAATTCTCTTAATACAAGCTCCATGCTATTGTATTGTGCAGGTAGTTTACAGTACAGTGCTTCCTGCACTACCATGTTGTATTAACCAAAGTCTGTTGGATCGTCCCCAAGGTAACTGATCCAGTTCTTCTGTGTATCGGATCATTTCCCTGATTCAAATCTGTTCTGATTAGAATCAAGCCTAGCATCAAATGTACGGGCATGTAATATGCTTGCAAGAAATATAGGACAACATATTTATTGAATAACTGTAATAAAATGTATACTGTATTTTATAAAAGTTATCTACATGTTAATGTACTTCAACAGTTTACGTGGTCTGATGCTTAAATGAAATGTTGTTTGTTGGCTGTGAGATTTTGTCTTTGATTTTGGTGTCACAGTAGCTTTATCGGTTCATATAGCTATCATTATTTTTTTTATGACCATTCCTACATAATTAATGCTAAATACAAGTTGCAAAACATTTACATATTTGCATGTTTGCCAGTTGATTTTTACAATAATCCACTGGCAAAATAATGTATCATTCGGATTGTTTGATAAGACCATTAATTTTGGAGTTTCAATATTTGTGGATTATAGGCCTCATTACTTAGCTTGGGTGACGCCAGGTCTAATTCTTGTTACATTGACTTAGAGTAAGTGGATTTTAAGCTGTAGCTGGTAATACAGTTATTATTATTATTTGTGTGGAAACTTTGTCAGCACTTCCACTGAGTCTTTACCTTTAAAGCTGGTGGACTTACAAGAAATGAATTAAACCATGTCATTAAATAAGGTCTTAGGAAATATAACACTTTAGACCAATCAGCTATGGAATTTAGCTCACTAATCTCTTTAAATTCCCTAAATGCTTTGGAACATACACTCCTGGGATGTAAAATGCACACGGTATCAAAAAGCTTTGGAACGGAAAATGAAAGACAAGCCTTTCTTATCGGAAGTTCAGGTAATCACTCCAGGTTCCAGTCTGTTTGCTTCCATTGGTTGCCTAGCAATCATGTTTTTTTTTAAAGCAGTATGGATCATTTTGCAATATGCAGAATAGTCCCAAACTGCCTGTGCATTAATTGCAATAGAGGGGTTGGAAATTGTGTTTTTATCCTGCTGGGTGGGAATCGTGTTTATATTGCCCAATTAACTCATAGAATAAAATGTGAAAGGAAATGTTATATTTTCTGCAAATAACATTTCTCTCATAAAGTAGACTGTTCACACGTTTTAATTTTGCTGTTTAGCACAGAGACTCTGCTTTGTGCATTGAGTTCGTACTTATCTACATTCCCTTTCCATCCTCTTGGACTCTGGAACCGGGGTAAATGCCGAGCTTTATTTCAACCAAGCCCATTCCTAATTGTGCTTATCCTCAGATTTTGAGTTCAATGCTGTGTCAAATTGTGTGTGTGTGTGCGCATTTGTAGTTAGTGATAAGGAGTTAAGGGATATTTTATGAGTGGGTTGATTCTCACTTCCTCACTTAGCAGTTTACTAGCCCAGTCACAAATACATACACAGCTCTGCAGAGCCCATTGCAATGAATACATTATTTCACAGTCCGTTTCCTTGCCTTCATTTTGAAATAGAGCCCAGAAATATGCAGATAGTGAGATATCTGGTGGAGGAGGTTACTAGGGTCATTTTAGGGTTTAAACTCAAGTTGGGAAGATATTTTCTTCTCACAGGTTGAGCTGGCTCTACGGTAAGGTAATGAAACCCACATTTTATTCTTTATGGCCGAGTGAGATTATATTATGTTTGAAAAAATGTATCTATACGTTTGACAGGAGACTGCACATTCTTGCATTGTTCAGTACAACCGACATCCAGTAGATGAAGTGACTTCCTCTTCTTGAATTACAGGCTGAATGCTCATTTCCTGTGTCAGTTTTGATGGTCTATCTTTGGTCATTTCTATATAGACCTTGTTGTAGTCTGGGTTTTATTCATATGAGTGCCTGAGTGCGTATTGCAGTGGATGTCACAGAGCCGTTCCCTGTGTGATTCAGCTTAGAGGGCAATGACCCAGCCAACTGATGCACTCAAACATTTACACCTGCAAGCACGTCATGAGCGTCTTTTAACAAAGAAAATTAAAAAAAGACACAATTTAAATCAGAGTACAAAGAAAATGTGTTGCAAACGATAACGACACACTGAAAGAGAATGGACCCTGTCATGTAGGATACGAGGGACTGTACATAGTTAATGACAGTTGGCCGCTTTTACTGGGTTGTTGGAATGATTTAATTAAACTTCACATGTGCGACATGAAAGTACAGATAAATTCCATATCGCAATGTCAACAAAAATGTCTGAACGAGTTTTAGGCAAAGAGAAATCCAGTCCACTCTCAGGATCGACCCTAGTCCGTCATTGTGAGACGTCGGGGACCGGCGGTCTCACACTTCAGCTTCCCCAAATGCCTCGCGATGGGACAACGTGTCAGCAGACCTCTCAAGCTCCGTCAACGCTCCCGCTCCCACGTTTCACCAGATGACAACAAAACAGAAATGCAGTATGCTCCTTCCAACGAGCTGTCTCATTGGAGCTGAAGCAAGCTTCACAACAGAAACCCCCACCTAGATATGCACACGTGTGCCTGAAAGAGCTGGACAGTTTACCAGGGTGAAACGTTTCATCCCGATGTCTGCATCTCTCAAGGGCTTTGCACTGTGATTCCGAGTGGCCTTCTTCGTGTGCTTCTGTCCTTGTCACAGAAGGGTCACTTGGGTGTTGCTTCTACCCCCGAGGCCTTTCACATGGCCGTCCTGCCATGGGTTCCACATTCAGGTGGACAGCTGTATGGGAAATTCAGAATACAGGGATATTATTTGCAAATATTGTTTCTAGAATGTTAATGTTCTACTTTTTTTCTCAGCTGTTAGAAGGAGGCCAAAGAAAGGATTCTTTGATTGTACCTTTTGTCTTAAGTGCTGCCAAATAGGGATTGTGCTATGAATAATAGGATATTAGTTATTCCCTCAGTAGTTTAGTTCGTGGTGCATTTGAGAGAGCATGGTGTTTGTCCTACCTGAGGTTGTGGGTTTGATTCCCATGGGGGACCAAGTCAGAAATCTATACACTACACTAAGTCACTCTGGATAAGCGTGAATGTAAAAATTATTTATTTTCCTATTTTTACCCAATATTTGATTATTGCATTGCCTCTATTCACATCCACCTGTCAATCTCGTTGCCTCCATCAACATCCACCTGTAAACCACTTATTGTGGTATTCAATAGTGCCACACCCTACAACAACCCCAAGTAACAAAAACATTTAATTGCAAGTTTAAAAGCAAAACCACATTCATCAACTTAGAAATGTGCCTCCTTACCTGCCTCCCAGATGAACCTATTACTACCTGGTTTGACAAAAGTACTTCTTCACTATTATTTCTTTCTAAATCCAGAAGATATGAAGAAATTGAGATTACATAAGACATCTGTTGGAACCTAATCATATTAAACATTGTGACTGGTTCTGTTGATTAATATGTCTTAAAAGATCCTCCATTGCTCTGTTGGCGTTAAAGGAACGTCCAATGTTTGTCTCTTCTGCTATCCTTCAATTTGCCCTAGTATTCGAAATCTTCTGGAAACCTTTTAAATTGATGACCAACTGAGGACGAGCAGCAATCTTCCGCTAGTTGTACTGATCAGCAAGTCGAAAACAATGTTAGCTATTTAGCTAGCAATGATGGTAGCTAAAATGTTAGTCATGTTTACATTATACTTGATTGAAGACAGACATTGATACTATACAGCTGGTCATTACGAACGATCAGCCTTGCAGTCACAGCCTTTGCTGTATAACCCTGAAACACAATATATTCCATACAATAGTGGTTTCACAGAGGAAACAGTGGATTGACAAAGGAAAGAGACAAACTTCTAAGGGACGCCCTGTTAATTAAACTGTACTCAAGACTGTTGCGTATTCACTAGCCTGTTAGATGGATAAACTTTACTCAAGACTGTTGCGTATTCACTAGCCTGTTAGATGAATAAACTTTACTCAAGACTGTTGTGTATTCACTAGCCTGTTAGATGAATAAACTTTACACAAGACTGTTGCGTGTTCACTAGCCTGTTAGATGAATAAACTTTACTCCAGACTGTTGCATATTCACTAGCCTGTTAGATGAATAAACTTTACTCTAGACTGTTGCGTATTCACTTGCACGTTGGAACTATTCTGTTAACTGTATTTGCCACAAAAAAGCAAAAAAGCTAAAAGCTCTTCTGTCTGTGAATGCTCCCCTATTTGATTTATACTTATAAATTCCTTTTCTAATCTTTGCAAAGGAGGCGTAGGTCTGTGTAAAGGGTACTCAGGATCTGAGCATAGGGACTACTCTGAACAAAAGGAGAAAAAAACATAATATTTGAAGATCAATCCACAAGAGGGAGCTCAGTACAGCTGCATTATAAACTGTGAGATTAAAGGAAGTGGATGAGAAATGTATTACGTCGACATCCATATCCCCTAGAGAGGTTGGTAGGAAGTAAGGCATGAGTCTTTGTGTTCTTGTAAGCGCTGTCATTAGGGGAATCACTTTGATCCGTTTCGCCAACGTGAGCGTGCAGGTGAGCAGGTATGTTTCATGGGACAATCGTGCTTTATCCTGGGGTGGGGTGGGGTGGGGGAGGAAGATTGTCTGCTATAATAATAATAATAATGTTTTACTTTTCTTTACCTAGTTCATGTATGTGATCACCAGATGTATCATACGCATGTGTAAATAGGAAGTGTGCTGTTTTGCTGATCCCATACTCGCAGAAACACCCTGAGAGAGAGAGGGGGTCACAGCCATTTATTGACCGGAGCAGTTAGGGTTAACCGCATAGCTCAAGGGAAGAACCACAGATTCGGTTCACATGGTCAGATACCAGATTCCATGTGGCCCTGCCGTCCTATCTGCTAGGCCCTCGACCGCCAGCTAGTAGATTTGGGCTAGGTTCTGATACAAGCCATGTCTCCTGATGTGTTCTCCTATTTGAATCTTCACTTTTAATCAGTAAATAGTTGCTGGTCATAATGCCACTGGGCTTTTCTTCTGTTACAGTAGAAGGCCACATTTATGGAAAATGCTTGAGAGCAATTATGGAACAGAAAGTGCGGAGAGAGATGTTGCAAGAGAAACAGGACAGAAAACAAGAGCAGAAGTGAAACCACATGATCAGATAAGGGATAGACTGACGAGGGGATTAGACGTTGACTGAACAGACCTCTAGCAGAGAAAGATCCTGATTTGAACTCCAGATAATTATCACAGAGGGAGACAGCGGGAAGCTACTCTACTCAATCTCACAGTGTCCCTCTGGCTATTTCTGTCTTGTCTGAGAATGTTTGGTTGGTTGCTACGCCAGCCAAGCCATATAGATAATGCTGCTGTGTTTGTTTCTTTGTGACGTCATGGATGAAACTATTGTTTCCATCAATAAACTACAAGCACTTCGGAACTTCTCTTCCTCTCATCCTCAGGCTGTAAACGTTCCCATGTACTGGATGAGTCCTTTTTTATTTTTCCCCTTTTTTACTTTTTCATCTCTTTGTGGCGAGAGCAAGGTTGAGAGGTCTTAGCCGAGAGGTTGCAGACACATAAAACATACACAGCCCTACTATTCAACTAACGCTAAATGTTTGGGCCTACCTAGCCATCCTGCCTGCTCCCTTTGTCTGTGGTAGCTGAAAAGGTTAGATGCTAGCTGTAGACATGACCCATATAGATACAGTAAATGCCAATATGAAAAACACTTCTTCTTCTGGGAAAGTGACAGTTTATCTTCAGATTACTGGCTGTGCAGTGTGTGTTTACGGGCGAGTGTGTGTGTGTCTGTGTGTGTGTATTTTGAATGAAGGATGAAGTGTATTTGGTTTTGGGTTGAAACACTTGAGGGGAGTCGTCAGAGATGATTAAACTCACACGAGACATTTCTTTGGGGAGAAGGATCCCTTTTTACTGTGCAAAAGCACACAAGGACTTTTAATGCATCCACAGCCACATATACTGTATACAGGCAGGCAATGAAATACACTGGACAGCGGGTTAGAAGTTAAGTGATTCAATTTAATACATATTTATTGGTCCAAATGGCAATCCACTCTTAGCAAATTACAGGCATTAGATTACACACTTACTGTACATTATCCACGTTAAATACAATGCAACGATCTGCATCCCACATCCTATTCCCTACAATGCACTACTTTGAACCAGCCCTCTAGTGAACCGTAGTGTGCTTCATGGGGAATATGGTGCCATTTTGGGACAGTGACAATCGCTAGCACAAGAGGTTCACTTGTTAAATACATCAAAGATTGTGTGTGATAAGATGCGAAAGAGCATGAGATCCTGTATGGAAATGCTTCTGAGAAGCAAAAGCACACAGTCATTCATGTACTGTAACTCCCCATCTTTGAGGTGGGACATGCTCTTTGTCTAGTTACGTCGTAGCTCTGCTTCTAGGGATAGCCAAGCCAGTGTCAACTGAGTTAGCAGATCGCCAGAACATCTTACCCTAACCCCTGTAGGACATTTCCCTTCCCGTCGCAGTCCCTCTCTGCGCGCACGTGCGCTCGTGCCCGATTATGTGTGCATGTGTGTGCACACGTGCACGCTTCTAAACCTACTGCCTGTACCCTGACGTCTCCTCCGTCTGAATGACTCATCTCTTCCGTGACTTGGTACTGGATAGACCACACAAACAACACCCAGACACACACACACACACACTTCTCACACTTCATGCTGCCTGGCTTTCTGGGAGAATGTAGAAATGGAAAGAGCTGTCCTATTTATTCTCCCCATCTGGACAAGTTGAGGGTTCACACAAACACCAAAACAACACACACACAACGCTCTGGATGAGATCAATGGCTCGTGGCGTGCCATGAGATATTTAACTGCAATGTTTGAATGACACAATGATCCCTACTTAGTGCACCAAACCCCTAAGTGCACCATCTCTGATAACAATTTAGTGTATAGGGAATAGGGTGTAATTTGAGACTTGGGGTTGGTTTCAAACGGTATTTGCTGTAGAGTAGGAGAGTGGAAAATCCAAATATAAGGATTTAATTCCTGACATTGAACGTTTATAATGAATGCAGTCTCGGCACACTGTAAACATTGCCTTATATTTCTGACCGTTGTGCTATAAGACTGAACTTTAGTGCTTTGGGCTCAATGCATTGTCTTAGAAGTGGTGTAATCAGTCTTTGTTGATGTCTTCTGATTTAAAATGTGGGCTTTGCTAATAAAACTACAATGACACACTCTAAAACACACACGAACAATCACAAACAATCATACACGCACTTCAGACAAGCAAAGTAATGAGGGAATAACATTTCAGTAAACATACTATTGAGTGAAGCCAAACATAAGAACGTGACTATGCATCAGGCAATAGGAATATGATTTTATTTTGTTAAAATATGTGCCTGTTGTGTGCTACAATGTTGTGAACATGCAGTTCAATCAGATCAGTTCAATCAGATGTGTTCAGGTACTAAGCCTGTAGTCATTGCCAAGTGTCATGTCTGGGACTAGGACCGTGGAACCAGCAGGTCCGGGACTAGGACGTGGAACCAGCAGGTCCGGGACTAGGACGTGGAACCAGCAGGTCCGGGACTGGGACCGTGGAACCAGCGGGTGGAATGTGGTTCTGCCTCCACAGCTCCTTCAATTTGCATAGGAGGGAATCAGTTGGTAGGTGATTGTCTATTGAGAAGGTCTGCATGAGGCCCTGACACACTGGAGAAGTTTACATGGAAAGATGGGGGAAAGACATTAAAGATAGAGAGAGAGAGAGAGAGAGATGAGAGAAAGAGATAAGACAGGAAAGAGAGAAAAAAACAAGGTGGAACAAAAATACAAAACATTAGACAGGCTGAGAGTGCGAAAGAGAGATAGAGATATAAAAGGAGACAGAGAGATAGAGATATAGAAGAAGACAGAGAGATAGAGCTATAAAAGGACACAGAGAGATAGAGATATAAAGGGAGACAGAGAGATAGATATATAGAAGACAGAGAGCTAGAAGGAGATAGAGATATAGAAGGAGATAGAGATATAGAAGGAGACAGAGAGATGGAGATATAGAAGACAGAGAGATAGAAGGACAGAGATATAGAAGGAGACAGAGATAGAGATATAAAAGGAGACAGAGAGATAGAGATATAGAAGACAGTGAGATAGAAGGAGATAGAGATATAGAAGGAGATGGGGAGATAGGAGACAGAGGGATAGAGATTTAGAAGGAGAAAGAGGGATGTACATGGGAGACATCTGCAAGACTATAGGGAGACATCAGAAGCAGTCCCTCATGTTACCAAAGCGGTCATAGCCTATTCATGGAGTCCCTAAGCGGCCAGCTACTGCCTCTTACCAGCCCTAGTTGGTGTTTCATTGTTGTTTTTAAACCTTTCTCAAATCATAAAGATGTAGTTTGGGACGTTGTGATTACATCTTTTTGAGCTTGATGTGTAATATGTTGTCTATATGTGTACAATATGAGTGGAATGTGAGTGGTTTTGAGTGCTAGCATGTGAAAACATTAGGACACCCCATGAAATATTTATCTTTTTTTACATCACCATTATCTATAGATTTTGTTTCAATGAAGATAAAATATTGATCTGTTCATATTTCAACAAATATTTTCACATGACTATACATGACATAGTACACAAACTGCTAAAATGTTTTTCTCAACTGCACCAGTTTGACCAGTAACTACCCCACTTCAATGGAATGTTTACATATTTTTTGTATCTCCGTAGCTAGCTCACATTAAGTGAATGGTTAAATGGGTCTACTGCTTGATCTAAGGGAAGGGAGTAGTTTTGTTGCAAGCAGAGGTTTTGCAATTTCTCTGATTGCACGCTATGCAAGACGCAAGTACCTATAGTTGTCCTTGTACAATAGAGCCGATGTACTCTCTGATGTTCTTATCTCTCACAACCTTGTAGCATTTCTTTGAGTCGTTATCTTCTGATGTGTGAAGCCCTCCAGGATGTACTTTTCAAAATGAGAGTGGTACTAAACTGATGGTTTCTTTTTTTCACCACAATTTCTTCATTGTTGGAACCAGAAGACACAAAAGGCTTTGAGAACAAGATTTAACTTACAAGATAATCTGGCTGTGGCAACTAAACTATGCATTATTGCATGATAATGCAAAGTAAAATATTTGGTCCACCCAGCTCTTCATGTTGTCTTTCATTGGTTATAATGTGCAAATTTGTCCCTGTTATGCACATATCACTTTTCTCTGTCTTTTTTGGTCCTGTTTGATGCAGATGTATTGTTAATCTTGTCCAATCTTTCTTTTTACAGCACTGTGTTATCGCCATTATAACTAGCTTTCTCTTTGGTGTCATCTAGGCAATACCTAACATCAACCTGAATTCATAGAGACCCAGTAGTCAATTAAAACTGTGCTGTAAAAGTGATGAAGGGTGATGAAGGCTATGTTGTCACATTTTTCACACCATGTAACATTTACAAGGAACAATAAATCACAATGGCACAAATGTTATACCAAATAAAAGAAGGAAGTCTTATTCTGTATTCATTCCATTTTCATATCTTATTTCATTGTGGAGCTGTAGACTGTTAAATAGAGAGTGTGCACTATTGACAATTTGTCCCACCGGTGGGTATGTTGTCACATCACATCAATGGATCTTCAGCACATAAGAATAAAACTAATTAATTGTGATTATTGATTTTAATTTCAACTTCAATAATAAACTCAGAATAAAAACAATCACGCCTTTCAATCAAATCAACCATGCTTGCAGATCACACGTCATGTGGCACGGCCCCCTTCCTCTGGCACATAGATACACGCCATGGTCACTGCTCCAAACTATACGTATGTATAATCATTAGGGCTGGGAATCGATTACAATTTTTTAAAAAACGAATTAGTCGCAGACGTTGCTGTGACTAATTGTGATATCTGTTTTGAATAGAACATGTTATGACATCTTGTGAACTGTAAACATTACCATCAAATATATGCAGCAACATTATAAACAACAAAGCTTTAGGGACCCGATCCCAATGTCCCCCCTAAACCCTAAGCCCTGATCCCTCGCAGACTTAATTGACGTCACCTGGTAAGTGATTGAGTGCAAGATGCTGCAAAGGCTCAAAATGCTCATAAGATTGAATTTCGTATTAGCATACGATAAAATATTTGTTGTTAACCTTGAATTTATTTTTTGTGTTAAAAACATATTTCAGTTACGTTTTTATTTTGTTCCGTTCAATGCATTTGAGCTCAATTTGTTAATTTCCATAGAGCTACACCTAAGTAACGTGACAAAAATGGAGAACATCTTTATCGAATACTGAATCAAACTGTTTTTCTTTTCTGCAGCCAGGCCACTGGAATTGATTGATTTAATAAATGCTTTACAAGTTCTACATTCGGAAAATATAATAACGGTTTGCAATAGTGGACGTATTCAGCATTAGCTATTAGATGTCAGACACCCAGCCCCCCAGAAGAATGAAAGAAAGAACAAAATGAATTGAAAAAATATTATTACATTTTGCTGAACGAGATTAATGTTATATTGCATAATATGTAAAGTGCCAATTTTTTACTTTTGAAGTGAAGTGAGCAAGGCCACATGTGAACAGGATGTTCACCATAGAACATGTAGTCACACAAAGTAGCTATTAGGTTTGTGTCATAGAGGAGGTATGAACATTGTGACAACATACCTGTGTGACAACTTACCCCGCTCTCCCCTATCTTTTGATTACAATCACAAGATGGGCTTTGTTCCAAGCACCCTAATGGGCGGAATGCAACTGCTTCCTTGTCATGTTTCTCAGTTGATTATCAGAGTGCAGGCAACATGCAGCTGTCCCAATCACCTTGCTCATCCGTGAGATGGATATTTTGGAAGGCTTCCAGACCTCCAGAGAGGAGTCTACATGTCACTGTGGAACAGGGGTGGATTTGCTTAGTGTTTAGACTGGATGCACCTTTTATTTCCTGACAGGATAAAAGCATAATGAGAGACAGATGAAAAGTAGCAACATCATTTAAGTTTAATTAAAGAGTGAATACCGCCTTATATTCATTATGAAGACCACAGACCTAAAAATACAATACTCTTCCTATGGTTCCTACATCGGTTTTCATTTAATTTGAAGTACTAAAGGGAATTGGATAAAGGTATATTGTTTTCTGCCTTCTAGGATAGATGCGTCATTAAACAGTCTTTGGGTCATTTGGGACCCCAAAATCTGCCTTGCAGAACCTTGACCTTTTGACCTCTCAGGATCTCAAAGTTCATCCTTTGTTTTAGAATGATGTCCTTTGTCCATTTTGGTCTCTGAAAACACATAACTTGAAGTAGGATGAATAGTTAAAATTGTTTGAGAAGACTTAATAAGTTTATTAGTAACAATGTGTGAAGAGAATACAAAAAACGTATGTTGATGTTGACATATAGTTGCTTTTATTGAGAAGCTCAAAGTATTCTCCAATAGGTAAGGCTGATTATGTCACATATGGACATCCCCAGGGGTTCAGAACCACAAAATGTTTTTATTGTTTGAACATGTAACATAACATACAAGTAATCTGCATTATTGCTTCTGAAAATTGTACAATATCAACCACAATTGACAATTTTAGATCCCTATATAAGTGTGATGGATCTTTTAATCCTAAAATCAAAAATGTATAGTTTTTTTTTTGCAATCATGAAAAACAGTGTTTTTGTGATTGAGATTTGGAAAGTTTATGCTTTACAGAAATACACAAACGACATGTCATTCTTTGCAGCTGACTGTACCCTACATCGTGAAAAAAAACGTAGGGTTCTATATTTTAGAATTTCTGAGATATAAATAGAAATGTAACAGGTACGCTTTTCGACGCAAATTTGCCTCAGTCAAGATATGGAAGGCTTCTACTTTGCAGCAATACACAAAATACATGTCAGTCTTTGCAGATGACTGTCCCCTACAACATGTAAAGAACCGTAGGCTTCTATCTTTAACATTTCCGGAGATATGAATCGAAATATAACAGGTGTGATTTTGTTTTTTTTGTGTGTTTGTTTTCTTTTGTTTTTTAATGAAGGGGGATGTGCTTTTTTCCAACAATGAAAGCTCAATCCAAACAAGGTTCCTGTCAAAACCAGTGTGTCACAGTCTTACCTTGCTGCAAACCATTAGCAGAAATGCACAATGCTTTTCATGAGATACACAAGCAAACAATTAATGTTGCATTTTTATCCAATTTGATTCAGGACTACTTGGAAGGGGGCTAGCAAACGGTGACCATTTGTACAAGCGACGGGGAATTTCTGCAGACATTGTACAAGGTGACATTGCATTCTCATTTTGTCCCTGATACACTCATCCCCATGCGCGGCCACACACACGGTAGGATGCTAGCTAGGCAGCCAGGTGCCACCACAACGCCCAGGATATCTGCTCAGTCCCTATGCTGAGAGCGGTTTAGCTGGATTAGAGGACCCCCTGCTTCAAGCCTCAGCCATGGCTAATAAGCATTAGCATTATCACTTCTAACCAAACAATGGCAGCATTAAGTTTAGCATAATTTGTCTTATCACCATTCAGTCCCTGCCATCGCCAGGCGTCCAGTACATCTTTTGCTAATCGGTCATTTAGTGGGTCTGACAAATGATTATGTCTGTTCACTAAAAGCACCCAATCACTCATTTATTATTGTCTTTCATTTGCACCCACTTAGCTATTCATCAACTTGGGCTCGGTCCCAAATGGCACTCTTAATTTTGCATGGCAAAAAGTGGGGCACTTTATAGTAAAGAGGGAGACATTTGGGACACTCATCATATATATGTATATATATATATATATATATATAGATACCAGAGAGGAACTATTACCAATACCTCAAACAGGTCCTTATCCTCACAGACCGAGTGATGAGGAGATCAGAGACAGAGAAAAGAGACAGAGGTTAATGTTCTGATTCTGTTGTGTTATTCACAGTGCTGCATGCTATATGACAGCACTACTGCATGCTGTATGACAGCACTAAACATAACATGGGAGTATTTCTCTCTAATGTGAATAACGGCAAACTCTCTCCGTCACGCAGAGTGAGATTCAGCATTTAAAAATTGCATGAAACAAAAACTTGAGAATGAGATGTGGAGAGGAGACAAGTAGAGGAAAGAGGAAAGAAAGAGGCTAGAATAAGAGTGTACGAAAGGATAGGCAGTACATAAGAAAAAGCCAGCCGGTAGCGTTCAGGATTAGGGTCAGCATTTCACTGTGCCATGGGAGCCATGGGAGTGGTTCTGTGAATTTCAGCAGAAGACAAATTGGTGGGTTTGAGTTCCAAATGACACCCTGCCATCTACACAGTGCACTACTAACCAAAGTTCTAAAAGCTTGTTTCGAAAGTAGTTTGCTATTTAAGGAATAAGGGGCAAGTTGAGACACAGTAATGATGGTTGCTCTGATTCCTGTTAGCATGTTGCTGCTCCCCACATGGAGCAAAAAGTCCACTTTCTCTTTAATTTCTATTGTCTCCCACACATCTCTATTGGCTACCACTCGCGGTCCACATCCCTTGCTCTTTAACTATGTAATAATCTCTTTCATCTTTATTATGATCTCTTTCTATCAGGATTATGACGGGGGGGACCCAAAGGCAGACAGGATCCAGGTAAGTGCGTTGTGTGTGTACACAGAATGTTCGTGGTCAAACACAGGCGTGGGTCGGCAACGGGACTAGTGGGTGTGTGTCAGACGACGGGCAGAGACGTGGTCGGTGGGCAGGCGAAGGTCGGTAACGGGGCTAGCGGGTGTGTGTCAGAC
>JACXGK010010943.1:0-16934 GCA_016801125.1 Novumbra hubbsi
CTTCGTTTGAACTGACACTGAGCCAAGGGAAACGGGGAACTAAGTAAGGCCAGTGATCAGTGTGATGAGGGACAGGTGTGCGCAGGTGGCCAGGTGTTTGGTGACTGTGTGATTTGTGACAGGGAGGAGCACATCGCTCACAGGCCACCAGAGGTAGCCAACGGGCCAGCAACAGTCAGGCAGGGTGGAACCCTGACAGCAAGGGCTCCCGTAAACGAGTCTTCTGTTATTTAGAAAAAATAAATCTTTAAAGTGTGTAAATATATAGATCAGGGAAATTCAATTAAAATGTAGAAATGTCCAGCGAGACAAATTACTTCAAGCAATGGTCCGGAACGTCTTACTTGTGTTATGATTCAGTGCCATACATATTGACGTAATCTACTAGTTGTATGTATGTAGAAATCAACGGTTTATTTTATTTGACTCAAGTAAAATAAAGTGTACAATTCAATAATAATAATACACATAGCTGCCAGCAGCAATTTGGGTTACTCCACAACATTGGGGACAATTCAAAAATGTACAGACATGTGTGAGTAGTCTAAAGGGTTTTTTAGATTTTAGATTTTAGATTTTTTAATTAGAAAAATACCAAACATTCCGAAATAGTCAAATGGTGCTGTGGTTAGAGGGCACCGATTGTAAACTCATGGGTCAACTCCCTCTCTCTCTGTCTGCTGCAGCGTAAAATTTGCTTTTACGCTTCCGCATTTCTTGTATGCGTGCGGTACACATGTCTGTACATTTTCGAATTGTCCCCAATTTTTTGGAGTAACCCAAATTGCTGCTGGCAGCTATATGTATTATTATTATTGAATTGTACACTTTATTTTATTTGAGAGTCAAATAAAATAAAAAGTTGTTTTCTACATACATAAAACTACTAGACTACTTCAATATGTATGGCACTGAATCATAACACAAATAAGACATTCCGGACCTTTGCTTGAAGTAATTTGGTCTAGCTGGATCTTTCTACATTTTAATTTAATACCCCTGATCTATATATTTATACACTATATAGATTGTTTTTCTTCTAAATAACAGAAGACTCGTATACGGGAGCCCTTGCGACATCTGCTGATAGAAAAGAGAATTGCAACCATGGAATGCAGGAATAAAAATGGCCAAATGCGCAATTTAACATTGAACAGGAATAAAATAGCCTTAAATCAGCTTTTCTCTGTGTGATTTTGAAAATTAAAAAATACTGGGTGATATAACACACGTATTTACCTCTTCACTGGGTAAAACCTCAGCACGTTACCTGTGTAAAAGACCCCTGGGAGCCAGAAATCTTGTTGATTGATAGGGGAACAAATACTTATTTCACTGAGTAAAATGCAAATCATTGTATAACTTATTTGAAATGCTTGTTTGTTGTTATTCTGTCTTTCACTGTTCAAATAAACCTACCATTAAAATGATAGACTGATCATTTCTTTGTCAGTGGGCAAACGTACAAAATCAGCAGGGGATTAAATTATGTTTTTCTCCACTGTACATGTTGGACCCAAAATAGATCTAAATATCTACAGAGACAGGAGGTTGAAAAATAAGGAGAGTTTGGTAGTTAGTTGGAGTAAGAAATCAACAACTATTGACTTATCTGCGATCGACCAGCCGGGCTTGGTCTGCTGACTAAGTAATTAACTGGTGGCTAACGGGACCGAGCTGGCTGATTAGTTCTTAAGTATGAGAGTGTTCCATCACTTGACCATGTGGGAACACTTGTCCCGCTTGTGATTTATATAAGTTATATATAACATTTATACAGTTCTCCATTGATTATTACCACTTCGAATATCATCACCATGTTTAGGAATACATATAACAGTATACCGTTGATGTATACTGCAAATTTTACTTATTGCTGGGAAGACAATGGCAAAGTTATTGTGCATAGGTTTTGGTAATGCTTGAATTGTGCATAATAAACTGTGGAGGGATTGTAATGGCGTGCAGAGTAAGGAGACCAAGGCACAGAAATGCTGACAGGTCGTTTATTCACTGACCTAACATGTTTCATGTAATATAGATGAAAACAGCGTCTGCTGTGACATACGTAACAAGTAACAATAACACACGCAAAGACAGGAAACTCAGGGGTATATACACATCTGATGGCGGCAGGTACAGAGAACCAGGATAAGGAGCATTCACAAGACATGGGAAAACAGAACACACACACAAGATGGTGACTAGAAAGCTGGCGACGTTGAGCGCCGGATCCCCACCTGCCCGAAGGAGGGAACATCTCCAGATGTGACAGTGATTATGTTTCTCATATTTCACCCAAAAAATGTTAATCAATAATTTAGATCTTACCCTTACGAAATGCATCATATTACAAGGAAAAATTGTAGGAAAGAGAAAAAAGGATCAAGCACTGCAAATGAGCAGGTAAGGGAATTGACCTGCACCAAGATAATAAACACACACAACCATCACATGGAAATATTGCAGTCAAAGGTGAAACATAGCGAATTGTTTGCACTGTCAAATGCAATTTCCCAGTAATCAAGTATTTGCCTACTAAGACAGCCAAAGAGGAGAGTGTTGTCATTAGAAATAGGAGTATTTGTCTTTAGTAGTGGCATGACTACGTAATCATGGGCCAAAAATGATTAATGTAAATGGGATGTTGTATAATTACATAGTCAGGTATTGCATAAGAGCATATAAAATCATAGATATCTAAAAAAAAAAAAACAGTGTTGGGGAATGTTTTAAAAGTAACTTATTACAGTTACTAGTTACAGTTCCCAATATGTAACTTGTTACTTGGTGTAAAAAGTAAGGCATTTCTTAGTTACTTAAAGATAAGTCCTTTGATTCTGTATCCATGTGTTGGTCACTTATGCCAAGAAGGGACACATTCAATGGGATGCCGTGTAATTACGTAGTCAGGTATTGCATAGTCGGTGTCACTCAATTGCACCTCAATCATTATACAGCACAAGTGGCCAGTCCTATTATCCTAATAATAGTAATTTTATACAATAATTCCAAATAATAAAATGTTGTATTGCAAGTGCCTCCACATTTTCAGGTCAGGCTACATGGCCTGACTTCATTAGTAGATAGACCTTGCGGTAAACAATGAATAACAAAAATACCAGCTGTAGCATTGTACACTAATAAACATAGCTTCTCAAAAGAAAACTACAATTTAAAATGTCTTTGTAATAATGTGTATAATCTATTAATGGCTTCATTAAGAGGTGAATATTTACTAAATCTCTTTTGAAACAATAGAAAACAAATCATGCTTAGAAACAGAACACTAATTTAGATAACGATATAGTTAACAAAATAAAATGTTGCTTATGTAAATTCTCTCTATTAATGGAGACCCCTCTTTTGTCTTGAGGCTGGAGGAGGGGTACCGTAACACCTGGGCAAGACCTGTGCTGTTCCCGCCTGTTGCATTTCTATGTTCCTTGTATTTATTTTTAGATTTTGGTTGTATTTAGTCTGTTTCCATTTACTGCTTCAATCATTGATTTCACTTGTGCCTAGGTTGTCCTTGTTGTCTGTGTCTCATTACCCCTATTATGTTCCTATTTCATTTCCCCAGTTCCCTGTGTTTCTTGCGAGTGATTGTTTCATGCTTCCTGTTACATCCTTGTTTCGAAGAATCCTTGTTTATATCTCTGTGCCTGTGTACTGCTTATCCGGAAACGTTGCAGTAGTATGGATTTCCCACCCCACTTGGCATCAATTATTTTACCAATCGCCACTTGAGAGAAGAGATAAACATTAAGAAATTGAGTAGGGTATATAATTTGGGGGGGGTTGAAAGAGAAAAAAATATGGAGAAAAAGACAGAGAAAGTGAGAGAGAGATCTGATTAGGTTAGGGTAGTGCACTGGGCCTGAAACTGAAAGTCAAGGTTAAACATTTCTTAAGAATGTACCAATAGACACTTCTGCGAAAAGGTATATGGCCTCCTGGTATTCTCATTCAATCTGCAAGTACATTTTAAAAGCTCTAAACACCAGTGATAAAAAAAATACAAATTTGACTAATTCAAATAATTGAATTTATTTTACCCTAGCTTTGACTAAACATGCTATTTGGTAATTTTCCTATAAAGGGCTGCAGTTGCATTCTACTGTATGAAAACCCATTAATTGTGCTGGGTTTTGTTCAGTGCACTATAGGAAATACAGTGCAAAAACAGATTTAAAACCATGGTTAGCGTTGCAGTAAATATTTACTTCTCAAATCAGACTTCATGTTCTATTTATTGCATGCTTAATCATTTGTTAGAATTCCATAACTTGAAATGATTAGTATTAATAGCAATGATGTCAAAGATGATCTGTGAAGATTTTAACTTAATAGTTTTTTTTCACTGCATAAAGTAAATAAGACTTCAAAAACTTAAAACTTGGAACTTCATAATAAAAATAATTAAAACAATACCCAGACATAATTATTTTACATTATTAGGCTATGATTTATTCAAGACATGTGTACTCTTCTGTGTGACATTTATACTCTGCAATTTTATGTAAAGAGAACCATTACACGTTGCACAGCTATTTCAGCAAGAATTTCATAATGCATGTGTAGTAATAAAATCCTCATAAGTACAATAATAAGAGAAAAACTTCAATAATTGTAATTCAAATTGATTTACTTCACATAACCAACCATCTTATGGACACCAGACAAAGAAAGGAGATTGACACAGGGACGTAGAGCCCCTTCTATAAACATCTGAGAGGAGTTTGAATTGAAAACTGAGATATAGACCCATCAAGTGTAGACCAAAATAATGTAATCTAACACAGCATGCGAATAATAAGCAAGATTTCCTAAAACAACACAAATTAGGTGTCTGTATAAACAACTGTCTCCCTGACACGTTTTCTCCCGCACAGATAGATCCAGTATGTAGAACACTGCTATTATAGAGGTATGATTTTAATCTTTAAAGTGTGCACTGTATTTGACTGCCCGCGAAGAACCGAAGACAGACAGCAAAAGTACATTCAAGCAAATGGCGATAAACACCTGGAATGGTGGTATCTACTAGACTGAAGGAGAACTGGAGAGCTGTGATCTTATTTGTGATTACTTGGTGACACTGAAGATGGTGGACCTTGTACATTGGGACATGTACATTTGAATAATGTGAAGCTATTTCGGTCTCTGTCTTTATTGATGTGCTCCAACTTGAGTCCCCCACAAACACACAACCCCACTCATTACTGTAGTGACAAACCCAAACAGAAATACCCACAAATTGAAAAACCCAGAATGTAGGATGGCGGGTGGGAAATCCACAGGCGCATAACTAGGCTAACTTAACTGCAGAGGCAGCATCAGCAAGAAACGTTCTAGATCTCCGGTCTATGTGCACACAGGCACAGATTTAGATTAGATTCAATTTTATTGTCATTGAACAGTAAAAGTACAGTATAACAAAATGCAGTATGCATCCAACCATAAGTGCAAAAAAGAGCAGTGCAAAAATGTTGTGCAGGGCAGTGTGTCGGTGTACAGATGCTCCAAAGTATGGGCCTACAAATGAAGCACAGTGTATGGATGTGTACATGGCATAGTTAAGTAATGTGCAATATAACAATGTACAAAGTGCAGATGTGCAGTTGGCAGTACAAACGGAATGCATTAGTGCAAGGGTCAATTGAGGTGTCAAAGTGTAAATATGCAATAGGAAGTACAAACGGTATGCATTGTGCAAATGGCAAATAATGAATCAGGTAGCATGTGTAGAGCAGGGGGTAGTGGAGGAGTTCAGTAGGGTAACAGAGGCTGGGAAGAAACTGTTCCTAAGCCGACTGGTGCAGGAATGAAGAGACCTGTATTGCTTGCCAGAAGGCAGAGGGGCGAACAGTTTGTGACTTGGGTGTGAGGTGTCCATGATGATGCCACACACTCTCCGCAGACAGCGCTTGTGCTGGAGGTCTTTGATGGCGGGGAGCTGGACACCACTTGATGCGCTGGTTTTTTACCACCTGCTGCAGGGACATCCGGTCGGCCGCAGAGCACCCGCTATACCACAGTTGGTCAGGATGCCCTCAATCGTGCAGCGGTAAAAGTTTACCAGGATGTTTGTAGATAGGCGGGCCTTCTTTAACTTCCTTAAAAAGTACAGGCACTGTTGCACCTTTTTCAACAGGCTTGAGGTGTTGAAGGACCTGGAGAGGTCCTTGGAAATGTGGACACCCAGGAATTTGAACACATTCCACCATGGTCCCATCAATGAGGACTGGGGTATGGATGCAGCCTTTAGACTTCCTGTAATCCACAATCAGTTCTTTGGTCTTCTTGGTGTTGAGGGCCAGATTGTTATCTGCGCACCAAGCCACAAGGTACTTGACCTACACTCTGTAGGCTGACTCATCGTTTTCGCTGATCAGACCAACCACCGTGGTATCGTTCGCAAACTTGACAATGGTGTTGGAGCTGTGCAAAGGGGCTCAGTCATGGGTAAAGAGAGAGTACAGGAGTGGGCTAAGCAGGCAGCCCTGTGGGAACCCAGTATTCACGGTCAGGGCGGAGGAGGTGAGATTGTCTAACCTGACAGACTGGGATCTGTTGATAAGAAATTCGAGAGACCGGTTGCAGGGCTGATCCCAAGGTCCCAAATCACATATGAGTTGGTTTTGTCCAGGTGGGTCATGGCAGAGTGAAGAGTAGTGGAGATGGCATCCTCAGTAGACCTATTAGGGTGATAGGCAAACTGGTGTGGTTCCAAAGTTGGAGGGAGGCAGGACTTAAAATGAGCAAAGACCAATCTTTTGAAGCACTTCATGATCGTGGGGGTGAGTGCGACAGGTCAGAAGTAATTTAGGCTTGACGCAATGGAGTGCTTCAGCACTGTCACAATGGTTGTGGTCTTAAAGAACGTGGGGGTGAGAGTTGTTGGAAATGCTCCTCAATTCTCGGTTTGTGGGCATGTTAGGCCCCTTTTCATGTTGGCCCTGGTGTTGTAGGCCTCCGTATCTCTGGATCTGAAAGCAGCATTGCGTACTATCAGCAGCAGTCAGACCTCTTTATTCATCCAAGGCTTCTGGTTGAGGAAGGCCTTTATTTGTTTATAGGTGGTGACATTATTGGTGCAGGTGTTGATGTATTCCAGGACGGAGGATGCATATGTATCAATGTCAATATGTCATTGGTCAGTGGTAGCCTGAGTGGCCAACAAACTCCAGTCTGTGTTGAAACTGGTGCTGCAGTTCTTTCATAGCTAGCTTCGCAATGGTGGAATGTAAGCTGCGGTAACAACAATGGACATAAACTCCTGAGGTAAAGGTAAAAGGGTCTGCAGTTAATCATAAAATATTCCAGATTGGTTGACTCCCGATGAAGTTAGCATTGAGTTTGTCACATTCAGTTTTGCAATCTTATCTAAAAGGCATTGTTTTTGTTTTTCAATTTAAACCTCGGGTTTACAGAATCTTGTGAAAACCATACTTCTCACTACCATTTATTCTCTGATTAATACCCAATTCTCCTTTCCTCCATTCTCTCACCCACCCTTTAACCTCACTCTTTTTCTCCTAACCCCTCCTTTTCTGTCCAGTCCCTATGTTTCTCAGTCAATGTGATCAGAGAACAGCAGAGCAGAGGCTTGGTATGATGAATGAAACAGCTAAACAATGCAGATGCAATCACCTTGGATAATGTCGTTGTATGGAGCACACGCATTATGCTTAACAATGTATGCATAATAAATCACTTATCTTTTTCCCTTGTGTGTTTGTGTCTGTGTGTGTGTATATGTGTTAATTTATGTGTGTGTGGGTTTCGGGACCTACAGTGGGGAGAACAAGTATTTGATACACTGCCGATTTTGCAGGTTTTCCTACTTACAAAGCATGTAGAGGTCTGTCATTTTTATCATAGGTACACTTCAACTGTGAGAGACGAAAAATCCAGAAAATCACATTGTATGATTTTTAAGTAATTAATTTGCATTTTATTGCATGACATAAGTATTTGATACATCAGAAAAGCAGAACTTAATATTTGGTACAGAAACCTTTGTTTGCAATTACAGCGATCATACGTTTCCTATAGTTCTTGACCAGGTTTGCACACACTGCAGCAGGGATTTTGCCCACTCCTCCATACAGACCTTCTCCAGATCCTTCAGGTTTTGGGGCTATCGCTGGGCAATATGTACTTTCAGCTTCCTCCAAAGATTTTCTATTGGGTTCAGGTCTGGAGACTGGCTAGGCCAATCCAGGACCTTGAGATGCTTCTTATGGAGCCACTCTTTAGTTGCCTCTGTACCAAATATTAAGTTATGCTTTTCTGATGTATCAAATACTTATGTCATGCAATAAAATGCAAATTAATTACTTAAAAATCATACAATGTGATTTTCTGGATTTTTGTTTTAGATTCCGTCTCTAACAGTTGAAGTGTACCTATGATAAAAATGACAGACCTCTACATGCTTTTTAAGTAAGAAAACCTGCAAAGTCGTCAGTGTATCAAATACATGTTCTCCCCACAGTATATGCATTGATTAATAAATAACGTGTTAAATTCGGGTATTTGTGTCAATGAATTCATGAATGTGTGTTTTTAAGGAGCTTTGCAACTATATGAAGACACTGATTCATAAATAAGTTGATAACCGTCCACCTTTGTGTGTGCATGTTACTGAGGCAATGTGTACGTAGTGTATGGTGTGACTGAGCTCTTCCTGTTTGATGAATTTACTATCACACGGGTCATTGTCAGTGGTAAACCAGTCACCTTGAGGACACCCCACTATCTGGTCTCAATGGTAATTCAGTAGAGGCTCACACAACCCAATATCCCCATACTACTAAGTATATATACCTTTGGCCGCTACAATCCTCAAACCAACACTTATGAATGAATTACCACAATAAGAGCAAGACTAGCATCTGACTGAGCCATTTACAGGCCAACCCACCTGAGTAGCACATGACACTGTTTGATAGCTTCCCAGACAAAGTAAGGTTCAAAGAGGAAGAGACACACATACCAGGAAGATAGCAAAGGGATACCTCTCTTCCTCATACCCAATTTACTGATGACCAAAGGCCAGGATTCAATTGGGAATATTTCATGTGAGCATGTGTCTTCCTTTCTGTCTCTTTTGAGTCCATGATAGTATGTCAAGCCAGAGAAATGCATAGAAAAACCTGCTCTTCTATAGCTATGGATGGTGATACACTATTATTCAAGTCCCCTTTAGACCGCTCCTCTCCATATTCTGGCTGACTTCAGGTTCACTTCATTTACATGTAGTTAATGTCCAGTATGTCTTAAACCTTAATGCTAACAGGTTGTGTAGGCATTAATAGCTGAGATTTAGGAAGGAGGATGCAAAGAAAAAGGTTCATCCCTTGCGCGTCTTTCTAATTTATGCCAACAACAAACCAGTCAACCAGTATGGGGGCAACATAAATTATTAATAAGTATTTATTATTTGCGTGACTCAACTACTAAAAATATATTCTGTATGAATACCATTTCAATGGTTTGTCAATGTTCAAATAACAATTTACTTTGTTTTATTTTCCATGAATGTATCACTCATGTGTGATCCCAAAGATCCCTGAAACCTTCTTAGAATTATATCTCAGTATGAAGCTAGAGAAGCACCATATATAATGGGGAAACCGGACAATGCAATAACAAAAATTATTGTTGATTTATTTTGAGCTAGCAAGCAAGTAAAAAAAAGGAGCTTCAAGATACAGAGAACATCAACGCTGCAAATGGTAGTGACTCTATCCCTCCATCACCACTCGTTGGAAATTAGCATTAGCATGTGGAACATTTCTCAACTCTCAACTGTCGCTACCACTAGGAGATTTTTAGGGAGTGTTGGAAAATGGAACGGAAATGGTTTAAGTTTGACACAATTTATGTTTAGAACAAAGGACAATGAACATGTGGGCATTTAAGGGGCCTGTCCATATGCTGTCATTGGTTTTTATGACCAGGAGCAGGCCATCTGGGGTTTGTTGTGGGATGGACCTTGTGTACTGATATGCTATTACCTTAGACTCCTATTATGCATTCTGGCAAAAAAGGTTGTGTTACACTTTTTATTCTTTGGAGATTACCAGGAGAAGAACATGTAAGAACTATGGATGGTCAACATCTTGGACTCATGCTAATAAGGAAACAAATCTCCCCTGACTTAAATGGCTCTTTATTTGGTTTTGAACGGGAATCTAACAGGAGCATGCCTTTTTGCAGCGCTATCAAGTGGGCAGTGTGCAAGGGGCTTTATAGAGAGAGCTGGAGAGAAACAATGAGTATTGTAGAGACAGATATATTCTGTCAGATATATACAAATATTTGAAGAGAGAACTACAGTCCACGGAAACATTTAGTTCATATTTCTTGTGTTATTCACTGCAGTAGCTATAAAGGTGAAGACCCTCCAGATTTACAATGCAACAACATTTGAATGTCTGTCTTTTGGGCTGGCTGGTCCTCAATCCCTGCAAATTATTTTAATCTCCAGTCCACCCAAACCACTACCATGACTATTGCTGGGTGATTTTAACATCCATGTTGACTCTGACGTTTGTACTTTTGCTGCTGATTTCCTATCTCTTCTGGACTGTTTAAATTTCACACAACATGTACAGTTTCCCCACACATAACAAAGGACATGTTCTGGACCTGGTATGCTCGACAGGTTTTTCCCCCTTAAATGTGTGTGGCTTAGATCTTGCCATTTCTGACCGTCTTGCCATCCTGTCGAATGTCGCTGTACCTCTAACCAATCAACGTCAAAAACGGACCAATACATACAGGAACATCTGGTCTTGAAAACAGGCTTTAAACAACAGCATGGTTCTCTAAACAAATATGACACACTCTTCTCTTCTCTCCTCTCCTTGACGCTGTTGCCCCTCTGAAAACCAAGTGGGTCTACTTTGCTGTATTGGCTCCCTGGTCTAACCCTGACCTGCGTTTGTTGAAGTCCACTGGAGGGGCATTATAAAAGGTCTGGTATCTCAGTCCACCTGGAATCTTACAGAGAACATGTGCATAAATATAAGGATGCTCAAAACTAGGCAAAATCATTCTACTACTCCAACCTCAAACCCCAAAACTCTTTTCTAGACTATCAACCGGCTACTTCGGCCCCTGGATTCTTCCCCATACACTGGTTCTGTATAACATTGTAATTTGTTTTGGGGATTTTTTTTAATCAAGTTTGAGTCTATTTACCAACAACTCCAGTTACCCTCCACACTGTGTCTGGCTCAGGATGTGGCTAACCATACCTCTGCAGCCCTCCCACTGGAGTGCTGTTTATCCACCTTCTCTGCTGTTGATGACACCTACATTGCAGAGTTTATCACCAGAGCAAAAGCCTTGCTCACTGGAACCCATGCCTACATTCCTGGTCAAGGCAGGCATGCCTCCCTGTGCCCTCTCGTGGCCAACATAAAGAATTGTTTCTTGCAGTCTGGCAAAAATACCCGAGCGGACAGTTGCCTCTCAACATCATTGTCATATGACCAACCATGGCATGTATGAACCTCTACAATCAGAGTTTAGAGCCAAGCATAGCACAGAACCTGCCCTTGTCAAAGTGATCAATGACCTCCTCAATGCTACCTACTCGCAACATCTAAATATTCTCATCCTTATGGACCTCTCAGCTGTCTTCGACACTGTCTGCCACGCTATACTTTTCGACCGCATGGAAACATTGTTGGGTGTATGTGGTTCTGCACTTGACTGTAAGGGTCGTGTTGTGAACAGAGCGTAAAGGTAGATCCAATAGCGCGACTTGAGTGAACAACTCCCGAGAGGATTCCACTGTCTGTTCCTGCAGTTCACGAGGTGGTAGGCAGTGTACTCCTATCGATGAGCCGGGCTCATTAAAGTCCAGGGGTATAGGTGGAGACCTATATATATATATATATATACGTACTGTAACAAAGCACGGTGAAACTAAGCTCGAAGGCTTAAAGGCTGCGATGAAACGCGTGAAGTCAATAAGAATACGTCGTCTAGAAAACTAGCGAAGTACTGAGTTTGTACTGACACAGGGGAATGGGAACAGGGAACCTATGTAGGAACCGTGATTGACTGATGAGGGACAGGTGCGGGCCGTTGAGTGAGTGATTGGTGACTGGGTGTGATTGTGACGTTGATCGGTACTGGCGCCCAACGGCCACCAGGGGGTGGAAACGAGGCGAAAACCGTCAGGCTAGGGTGGAACCCTGACATTGACTAGTTCCAATCATATCTGGCGGATCGAAAGCAGTCTGAGTCATTTGGTGGCTCAAAATCCCAGCCAGCCCGTGCCTCAGGGAGTGCAAATAACACTCAGATTTACATTAACACCAAACTCAACTCGCACCTACTGCCCTCAACTCTGAGCAGCTGTCTTCAAGACATCAAAAACTGGATGACAGCTAATTAACTCAAACTTAATAGTAATAAAACAGAGGTCATGGTGGATGCTCCCAAGGCTCTTCTAAAGAAAGTTGGTGACTTTGTGTTGATGGCTGTTACATCTGCCCATAATCCGTAATCTTGGAGTAATCTTTGAGCCAACTCTCTACTTCGAACCACACATCAAGTCTATCACCAAGTCAGTCTTCTTTCACCTTCAAAACATATCCAGGCTCTGCCATCTCTAACTTACCCAGTTGCAGAGACCCTCATACCTGCTTTTGTAACATCACGTCTGGACTATTACAATGGAGTCCTGTTGGGGGTGTCAGTCAAAGCCTTGGTTTAGCTTCAACATGTATATACTGTGCATCCGGAAAGTATTCATAGCTAGTAAAAACAAAGGCAGAGGATTTCTTATCATTGTGGTTCATGCAATTTTAATGTAACCACTGAATATGATAGATGAAGAGGCATGAGCCTGCCTTCTTAATGTAGCTGCCTGTTGAATACCCACTTTGTTTAGAGAAGAGTGAGTGGGGTTGAGAATTTACACAAATGAGATGTGCAGACAGAAAGAGGGATTGTAAACAAACTTAAACAGAGGTAAATACAAAGAATGAGTACTCATGGAAATAGAGACAGTTCCTTAACTCTTCCAGCCATTACTTTTGTGACAATTTAATATTTGTTGACATGGCCCTTTGTGAGGAGTGTGGCAAGCATTTTAAGTTACACTCTCCAAGGGCCATCCCTCCCAAAAAATAAAGAGCAGAAAACAGAAACTCAAAGAAAGGCAAGTGCGCACACATGGTGCCAAGTCAGCCTCAGTGAAAGCTCTCTATTCCACTCACAATCCCACATGCAAGCATATGCACACAAACAAACACAGAGACCCACATTTTTCACAAAAAGAGCTGTGTCTCTGTGACTGCAGGGCTAAAATGAAAATAAAGAGAACCAGGAGATAATGGCAGCCTCTGGACAATGACAAGTGGTGTGCTGCTGTTACAGTTGTGGTCAAAGGTTTACATATACTTGTAAAGAACATGCATGTCATGGCAGTATGAGTTTCCAATAATTACTGCAACTCTTATTTTTCTGTGATAGAATCATTGGAGAACATACTTGTAATCATTTGTCACAAAAAACAGTCATGCAATGAAAAAACCTACTGTCAGGTAAATCAAAAATCAATATTTGGCCACAATGACCAGAAATACTTTCGGAGGAGAGAAGTTGAAGTCTATAACCCCAAAAACACTACAGCTACCGTCAAGCATGGTGGTGGGTAGTATTATTCTCTAGGCAAGTTTTGCTGCCAGTGGAACTGGTGCTTTACAGAAAGTGAATAATGAAGAATTACCTTCAAATTCTTCAGGAAAACCTAAAATCATCAGCCAGAAGGTTGGGCCTTGGATGCAGTTGGGTGTTTCAACAGGAAAATGACCCCAAACTCACATCAAAAGTGGTAAAGGAAAGCTGAACTGCACCAAATCTTTTAAGAGGAGTGGTCAAAGATTCTACCAGAAGCTTGTCAGAAGCTTGTTGATGGTTACCAAAATCGCCTTAGAGGTAAAAATGGCCAAGGAAATTTAACCCGATATTAACATTGTTGTATGTAAATTTTCGACCCAGTAGATTTGGTCATAACCAAGTCATAAAAGAACCCAATATAATTTTTTGCAGAAAGAAGTATGGGCTTCTGTTGTAGTAATTATTGTATTAGTATTATAACCCATACTGCCATGACGTACATGTTCTTTATAAGTGTATGTAAACATTTTACCACAACTGTATGTCTGCAGAAGAGTTCACTGATAAGTGAAAAGTTTAACTATTCTTACTGTTGTTTTTGTATTTACTGATCTTACTGCTGTTTTTATATCCACTATTCATAATGTTTTAATAACAAACTTTTTATTGTGTACCATTTCACTGTGGCAACATTCACTTGTTCAGAGACAGAGGGAAAAATCACAAGTGGGAGTTTTGATTAAAGAGCTTTCGGGAGTGATTGTAAAACCATGCTGCAGGGGTACATGTGCACCAGACCCCCCCAACCATATTATAATTGATATCTTTATTTGAGAGAAAAGGGCTAATCAGGATAGAGAGAAGTAGAGACAGATACAGACAATGTTTTATGAATTCTGATTGATCAGCTATGAGATTTATGCAAGATGTTGTCTTTAATAACACTAAAATAATAATAGACAGTGTCTCCGTCATTTGAGATGCAATGATGTAGGTGAAGATCATCTTAGAATGCTTAGTAATTGTTATTAACTTGAATTGGTTGTGCCCAATTGTGTTCATTTAGCCAAAAGAGCATTGTTAAGCCACTGATGTTGGCCGAGAAGACCTGACTCGCAATTGCATTCCAATTCATCCAAAAGATGTTAATTGCAGTTTATATCAGAGCTTTGTGGAGGCCAAGTTCCTTCACATCAACAATGTCAAACCAAACCTTTTTTGACCCTACTTTTGGCGGAGAGGCACATATTCATGCAGGAACAGAAAAGGGTAGTTTCCAAACTGTTGCCACAAAGTTAGATGCACCCAATTGTTTATAATGTCTTGACCCTTGATTGGAACTAAGGAGCAAATGCTGAAACAACCCAGACCATTATCCCTCCACCAAACTAGGCAATATGCATTCACTGCGTAAAATGCTAATCAATTTATTACTTATCTGAAATGCGTTTTTGTGTATTTTTTGTTGTTATTCTGTCTTTTACTGTTCAAATAGAAATACCATTAAAATGATAGACTGATAATGTTTTTGTCAGTGGTCAAACGTACAAAATCAGCAAGGGATCAAATATTTTTTTTCTCCTCTGTATAAAAAAAGAACACAATAGCCTGCACCTACGATCGCACAATATTCATACATTAATTTTGTAAACTAACTCATCCATCCAGGTCAGAAAGTAGAAAAATTAGTATACTATATGGAGAGTATCTTTCCATTTGGATTCAACAAAATAGCTTCAGGTCTCAGCCAATTTAACACTAGAAGCACCAGAGCGGGCGAATTTTACCCAGTGAAGAGGAAAAAAATGATATCTTCCCTCTCGATCAAATTCCAGGACCCTGATTTTTTGACTTTTCCTAAATAACACCCAGTATTTTTTAATTTTCAAAATCACATCGAGAAAAGCTGATTGAAGGCAATTTCATTCCTGTTCGATGTTAAATTGCGCGTTCTGCCATTTTTATTCCTGCATTACTTGGTTGCAATTCTCTTTTCTATCAGCAGATGTCGCAAGGGCTCCCGTATACGAGTCTTATGTTATTTAGAAGAAAAAAAGTCTTTAGAATGTGTAAATATATAGATATGGGGAATTCAATTAAAATGTAGAAAGGTCCAGCTAGACCAAATTACTTCAAGCAAAGGTCCGGAACGTCCTATTTGTGTTATGATTCAGTGCCATACATATTGAAGTAGTCTAGTTGTTTTATGTATGTAGAAAACAACTGTTTATTTTATTTGACTTGACTCTCAAATAAAATAAAGTGTACAATTCAATAATAATAATACATATAGCTGCCAGCAGCAATTTGAGTTACTCCAAAAGATTGGGGACAATAAAAAAATGTACAGACATGTGTACCGCACGCATACGCAAAATGCGGAAGCGTAAAAGCACATTTTAAGCTGCAGCAGACACAGAGATTTGAACCATGAACCCTGAGTTTACAATCGGTGCACTCTAACCCCAGCGCCACCAGCAACGATAATAATTTGACTATTTCGGAATGTTTGGTATTTTTCTAATTGAAAATATACATGACGGAGTGACCCTAATAATAAAACTTACAATGTGTGTGCAAACTGACAAATATGCCCTCATCAATGTTTTTCATTGCATCAGAAAATCACTATTTTTATTTTCCCTTTACCATCACCTCCTCTCTTGGGTGTGGTATATAATCAATGACAGGATAAGCTGAGGACAGGCTATGTCTGGCCAGCAGCGCAGGCTTCTAGTGATCCTGATTTCCACTAAAGGACAGGATAGGTTCCTTAATAAAACCGTATTCCAAATAAAGCACATTCAATGGTATTGTGATGGAATAGGATGTAATTCGGCATACAGCTTGAATCCCAACAGTGCTTATAGTGTATCTTCACTGTGGAAATGTTTCCACAGAGAATTGACAATTCACTGAATATGCCATGTTTTTATTAGACAAGAGAAAAAGTGAAGGTCATGCTGATTTATATCTGTGGGTTATCTCTAGTTTTATCCAGCCTGGCAGACTACATGGCACACTCCGGAACTTTACCCCCACAGGTTGTCCAGGTGATATATAGGTGTTGAATAATGACAGGTGTTGTGGTAATATTAACAATTTGATGTATTAATTGATCATACACAGGCTTACATGTCAAACTGTTGTTGCATTAAGAGAGCAAAGGAATGTTGGGGTCATAAAGCTAGGACAGAGGATCTGGTTTGTGTTTGTTGGTGACACCTATCTGTATGCTAAATCCTGTAATCACACTGTGCCCATCTGTTCTCCTTATCACT
>JACXGK010010944.1:5290-17033 GCA_016801125.1 Novumbra hubbsi
CCCCCCCCCCCCCCCCCTTGTATAGATCAATGTCGTATTTGATTTAGGATTGAATGTTTTTACCCTGGTGATCTTTTCCAACCCGTACCGCACGTGTTCTACTACATAGTTACAGGAATATGTCCTTGAAGGCACATCCGTTAGGTGAGTGATTAAACATTGATTCTGTGCTACGGGCAGAATACGCAGCGTGTCGTCTTAATGGGGGGGGGCGATGCTCCATTAGGCCTCCATCCTCCCATCAAAGATGCGCCCTGGTTCCCCCCTCCATTTTAACCTCCCCCATTCCCCGCCGGTCTTCCACATTGGTATTCATTTTTGGTACTCTGTAAACCCGTTTGCCAATAAAATACAAGGGAGACAACAGAAGGCTTTGTGGGATGCCGTCCCTGGTGAAGGATCATCTTTCAGTTTGAACCGCCTCTTTGGCAGGAAGCATAAGACAAACACATACGGATGTGGAGTGCGCAGTTGTTGGGACTATTAGTAGGAATTGCTTGAGATGGGGACAAAACTCAGAAAGAAACACCCCATGCCAGGCTACTACGTTTGTTTCTGACTCTCTGTTCGTTGTGATGCCAGTAATCCAGTGTATCTGGCTAAAACGAGTAGACTTCAGCAGTATGAGACAGGGCTATTACGGTGGCGATTCCTCTGATGATAAGCATCTCCCGCCAAAGTCACCCTGACCCGCCCTCTACCGGTGTGGACGGTAGTCGTGTGTCTTTGTTTTAATGGTCTGCTGAGGGCGTTGGTGGTTTGTCTGTCCCTGGAGGACCGTAGTTGTGGGTTCTGCTTTGGGACGTTGGTGGTTTGTCCCTCGGCAGGCTTCCGCGTGGATCCCTTCGGTCCCTGCTTCTGTTTTGCTCTAACAGTTTGTGTTCGGGGTTCACTTGCTGGGGTTGTTGGTAGTCTGGGTGCTTCTCGCCCGCCACCATTTGGGGTTTGTGGCCAGAAGCTGTTGTGGGGTCCTCTGCCTCTCTGTGGTTGGGCTTCTGGATTGTTTTTTTTTCAGTTGCAGTACAATTCTTTTGGGGGGGTGGTGAAGATTGTAATCTTCGGACAAAATATGACCTATTACTGTTGATTATTGCCACAGTGGATGAAATGGGGGAGGGGGCGACCACTGGCCCCGATGCTCTGTAGCCGCGGTTACACTGAACTGAAGGGTCTTGTGATTGGACGTATCCTCGGTTCTTAAGATCCGATTTAGCTAGACGAGTACCCAAAGCTCCACACCCCCCTTTGGATGTTACCGCACTTGGTCTCTGGCCCGAATGACCCATTCAGAAATTCAAAAGATTTTCACATTTGTGATTTCGTCCAAAGCACCGGAACTCGTGTTGTTTGTCCACATGCATTCATATGGTGCTATGGCCGGGCGTTTTTGGTAGAAACTCGCAAACATCAACATTAAACATCCGCCTTGTCTGTGCCGTTTATTTATGTGTCGAGTCCATGGTAGATTATCCTGTTAGCAGCCCCCCACAACACTCTACGTATGCCTCTGGGAGTAGACATGAAATCAACACGCTTCCCAAATTACCATGTCAACAACAAGGCACCGAGCTGACCTAGATCCACTGATGTTATTCACAGAATATGTAAGTGTCTCTGTCTCACACACACCCTCACACACACCCTCACACACACACACACACCACCACCAGCAGCCCCTGTCAGGGTGATGCACAGCATGTGTTCTTCTTCTGTCATCTTAGCTCTCGTCTTCAGCTTCACTATAAAGGGAGTCAGAGGCGAAGAAGACGTGCGCTCTGTTTCAGTGGCTGCTGGGAGACTCATGGCGGATCCCAGTTTTAATAGGCTGTGATGTTTTTTTTGTAAACAAGTGTTTTTTTTCCTCATGACGAATCTCTGCATTACACAAATGTCACGAATTAATATTATATCATATTTGCCATTTTTGTGTAGCAAAGTCGGTGCCTCGTTTTTAGTTCATTGATTCACTTGTCTGTTATTTTTAACTGCCATACTGAAATGCCATATATTCGGCATCTGATACAGTGAACATCCCTTCTGGAGAGAAACACCTCTCTCGATCTCGATGGCTTGAAAAATGACATTGCGGTCTGCCGAGGGGAGAAAAAATGGTTACCTTGGTAACTAGCGTGGGCCCCCCACAGCAGATGATGTCAGCATGTATTTTGAAACCCAGAGGGAGAGGATGGTCGTCAATTATCTCTGTTTGCCTTCATCCTGATTACCTACCGACTGGCACAGACAGACCTAGGCCGTGGTGTGGAGAGAGCCGGTACAGCCTCCCCTGGCCTCTGTTTCTGGGAGGGAGAGGCCGTGTGTGGAGAGGGCCGGGACAGCCTCCCCTGGCCTCTGTTTCTGGGAGGGAGATGCCGTGTGTGGAGAGGGCTGGTACAGCCTCCCCTGTCCTCTGTTTCTGGGAGGGAGAGGCCGTGTGTGGAGAGGGCTGGTACAGCCTCCTCTGTCCTCTGTTTCTGGGAGGGAGAGCCGTGTGTGGAGAGGGCTGGTACAGCCTCCCCTGGCCTCTGTTTCTGGGAGGGAGAGCCGTGTGTGGAGAGGGCTGGTACAGCCTCCCCTGGCCTCTGTTTCTGGGAGGGAGAGCCGTGTGTGGAGAGGGCTGGTACAGCCTCCTCTGTCCTCTGTTTCTGGGAGGGAGAGCCGTGTGTGGAGAGGGCTGGTACAGCCTCCTCTGTCCTCTGTTTCTGGGAGGGAGAGCCGTGTGTGGAGAGGGCTGGTACAGCCTCCCCTGTCCTAAGCGTGTGGTGGGGGGTAATCAGAGCCCGCGGGCAAAGGAATGCAGCCGGAATACTGACGAGCTGCCTGTGGGAGCGCTCGCAGACCTTCCATTAGCAGGGCTTTCTTATGACCTTGCATGCAGCTGCTTCTGGCGGAGGACCGCTCGAATCGTTTCAGGGTAAATTGAAGTTCTCCGGGAAGGCCATGCAAGGGGGGGAGACAAAAGTAGTTTGGTCACAGATGCGTGTGCACTGGTGGGTAAGAACGGACGGGCTGTTAGGACCTCATGGACGCAAGGATCTTCTCGGCCAGGCAAGCTGATCTGTGGGATTAGTCTTAAGCCTGTGTCTGGTAGGGGACCCCCCTCCAAAAAAAAAAGGAAGGTTGTTTGGGGGGGTAAATTAACACGATCAACAGGCCAGGAAAGTGGACGTCCCCGTCCCCATTGCCTGCAAAGACCTGATACCTCCTCAAGCCCTCTTTTCCCCCAGGAATCCTCTCTTCTTCTGAATGCAGTGTGTCCAGATGCTATATTCACATGTAACGGATGAACGCGAGTTGCTGAAATGTGTAGTGTTTGTTTCAAATCAATTTCAATGATGATCCTTTGTGGATCATCTCCATGCTAGGTGGCGTGCTTCCTATTCCCAGAGGAGTTGTAGCTTCTAAGACTGATTTACTCACTGACTGACCTCCTGTATTGATTACAGATGTAATTGCTAGAAGCGTCTGTTTTTGTGGCGTGCTATAATGCAGCGGTCCCATATATCTACCTTGATGGAAAACGACTAGTTTCTGCCTGATTTAGGAGAGATTATGTGAGTTTTGATGAAATATTCAGGTAACCAGGGGACCGTCAGCGACATCCTTCCAGTAGTTGATTCTTAGCCGACATGGCAGAGAGGGGTGGGATTTTCTTCATGTGTCAGTTGAGCCGGCTTCCAGATCTTTAGGGCTGTCATCTACCGAACCATGCAATCAGAAACGGTTGACCGAAGCATGATGCAATTGATCTATCGGGAGGTTTTTTTTCTTCTTCCGTGATGCCCTGAACGTTGTCTATGTTTTGCCAACCGGATCGCAAGGTTGGCCCTGTCGACAACCTCCGTCCAAGACTGCTGTCTTACCGGTGCGTGTGTGGTTGGTTGCCTTATAGTGGAGTGGCACAGCAGCTTACCTCAGCAGAATAAAAAGGGTTCCTAACTTAAATGGCCTAGGCTGGATCAGAGATCAAGAAAGCTGAAGGTAATGAAGAGACAGGCGTCATCTTCACTTTTAATTTCAGTTGACTGTTCACATATGGAATGTTGAATGACCTTCATTGCTACATGTGAGCAACTGTAGTCAAGTTGCCTGACTCATGGGGAGTATTTTCTGTATGTTCATGTTCTCACTGTCTCACAGGTTCTCCGTGACTGGTTCACACTGACTTACTGCATGGCTGGTTGAATGACTGAGTGGCTAGCTGAATGACTGGCTCACTGAGGGGCTGTTTGGCTAAGTCTCCCAAACAGCCGTCTCACTTCCAGATCCTCTGTGTGTCCATCTGCTCTCTTTCTGTCAGGTATTCTCCTTTGCCAGGTCTGGATCATCCCCTTATCCTGGGTCTCCACACAATAAATCCTAAAAACATACCTGGAACTAGATTTATATGCAAACAAATTAAAAAGGCTGTACCACAAACCATACAACTGCGACAATGAGACATAAATTCTGACGGGCTGGCTGTGGAGGGACTGTGGGGGTGTTTCCCTAGCGTTTAGTTCTGCTGAATGTTAATTCATTAACACCCGGAAGATGTGGTCTGGAATGAGAGTGTGGTCAGGAAGCATTGGGCCATCCTCACTGCACTGCAGAGACTAATCATGGGTTCTCCGAAGACTAATCATCAGACACTGGCTGGCTAGAGTGTTTATTAAACTGTTGTGTATATTGAAGACTATACAGTGGGGCAAAAAAGTACTTAGTCAGCCTCCAATTGTGCAAGTTCTCCCACTGAAAAAGATGAGAGAGGCCTTTAATTTTCATTACAGGTACACTTCAACTATGACAGACAAAATTAGAAAAAATTAATCAGAAAATCACATTGTATGATTTTTTTTATGAATTTATTTGCAAATTATGGTGGAAAATAAGTATTTGGTCACCTACAAACAAGCAAGATTTCTGGCTCTCACAGACCTGTAACTTCTCCTTTAAGAGGCTCCTCTGTCCTCCACTCATTACCTGTATTAATGGCACCTGTTGGAACTTGTTATCAGTATAAAAGACACCTGTCCACAACCTCAAACAGTCACACTCCAAACTCCGCTATGGCCAAGACCAAAGAGCTGTCAAAGGACACCAGAAACAAAATTGTAGACCTGCACCAGGCTGGGAAGACTTAATCTGCAATAGGTAAGCAGCTTGGTGTGAAGAAATCAACTGTGGGAGCAATTATTAGGAAATGGAAGACTTACAAGACCACTGATAATCTCCCTTGATCTGGGGCTCCACGCAAGATCTCACCCCGTGGGGCCAAAATGATCACAAGAACGGTGAGCAAAAATCCCAGAACCACACGGGGGGACCTAGTGAATGACCTGCAGAGAGCGGTGACCAAAGTAACAAAGTCACCCATCAGTAACACACTACGCCGCTAGGGACTCAAATCCTGCAGTGCCAGACGTGTCCCCCTGCTGAAGCCAGTACAGGCCTGTCTGAAGTTCGCTAGAGAGCATTTGGATGATCCAGAAGAAGATTGGGAGAATGTCAAATGATCAGATGAAACCAAAATATAACTTATGGTAAAAACTCAACTCGTCGTGTCTAGAGGACAAAGAATGCTGAGTTGCATCCAAAGAACACCATACCTACTGTGATGGACGGGGGTGGAAACATCATGCTTTGGGGCTGTTTTTCTGCAAAGGGACCAGGACGACTGATCCGTGTAAAGGACAGAATGAATGGGGCCATGTATCGTGAGATTTTGAGTGAAAACCTACTTCCGTCAGCTAGGGCATTGAAGATGAAACGTGGCTGGGTCTTTCAGCATGGCAATGATCCCAAACACACCGCCCGGGCAACAAAGGAGTGGGTTTGTAAGAAGCATTTCAGGGTCCTGAAGCGACCTAGCCAGTCTCCAGATCTCAACCCCATGGAAAATCTTTGGAGGTAGTTGAAAGTCTGTGTTGCCCAGCAACAGCCCCAAAACATCACTGCTCTAGAGTAGATCTGCATGGAGGAATGGGCCAAAATACCAGCAACAGTGTGTGACAACCTTGTGAAGACATACAGAAAACGTTTGACCTCTGTCATTGCCAACAAAGGGTATAGAACAAAGTATTGAGAAACTTTTGTTATTGACCAAATACTTATTTTCCACAATAATTTGCAATTAAATTCATAACAAAATCCTACAATGTGATTTTCTGGATTTATTTTTTCATTTTGTCTGTCATAGTTGATGTGTACATCTGATGAAAATTACAAGCCTCTCTCATCTTTTTCAGTGGGAGAACTTGAACAATTGGTTGCTGACTAAATACTTTTTTGCCCCACTGTACGTGTTAAAGCACGGTAGCATGCTGTAGTGTTTTTACATGAACTGTACAGTTTTCATAATTTATTTTGTGTTCTCTGTCTGTGTTCCAGAATGGAACTGACTATGGGTTCCTGGTGCGTCAGAACTCTGAACTGCTGCGAGCGCTGGATGAGATGGAGAAAACGTGCACACATCTAAGAGAGGAGAACGGCCTTTTGGTAAAACACAGGGTTAACTTTATAGAGGGGACTGGACTAGATAGACACTGTGTTAAGCTTATACAGGGGCTTGGACTAGATAGACACTTAAGGTTTTAGAGTGGCCTGGACTAGATGGACACTGTTAAGGTTATAGAGGGGCCTGCACTAGATAGACACTGTGTCAAGGTTATAGTGGGGCCTGGACTAAGTAGTCTCTGTTTTAAGGTTATAGAGGGGCCTCGACTAGATTGACACTGTGTTAAGGTTATAGAGGGGCCTGGACTAGATTATCACCATGTTAAGGTTATAGAGGGGCCTGGACTAGATTGACACTGTGTTACGGTTATAGGGGGGCCTGTACTAGATAGTCCCTTTGTTAAGGTTACAGAGGTGCTTGGACTAGATTGACACTGTGTTAAGGTTATAGAGGGGCTTGGACTAGATAGTCCTTGTGTTAAGGTTATAGAGGGGCTTGGACTAGATTGACAGTGTTAAGGTTATAGAGGGGCTTGGACTAGATTGACAGTGTTAAGGTTATAGAGGAGCTTTGACTAGATTGACCGTGTTAAGGTTATAGAGGTGCTTGGACTAGATTGACCGTGGTAAGGTTATAGAGGTACTTGGACTAGATAGTCCCTGTGTTTAGGTTATAGAGGGATCTGGACTAGATCAACACTGTGTTAAGGTTATGGAGGGGTTGTACTAGATAGCCCCTGTGTTAAGGTTATAGAGGGGCTTGGACTAGATAGTCCTTGTGTTAAGGTTAAAGAGGGGCTTGGACTAGATTGACAGTGTTAAAGTTATAGAGGGGCTTGGACTAAATTGACAGTGTTAAGGTTATAGAGGGGCTTGCACTAGATAGTCCCTGTGTTAAGGTTATAGAGGGGCCTGGACTAGATTGTCACTGGGTTAACTGGGTTCTCCCCCTCCCTTGTCCCCACCAAAGCGAAAGAGCAGCACCCCAGAGACGGAGGAGAAGGTCAGGCGTCTGAGGAGGAAGAACACAGAGCTGGCTGTCATCGCTAAGAGGCTGGAGGACAGAGCGCGCAAACTCCAGGAGGCCAACCTCAAAGTGGTAAACTATAACTACTGTTTTCAGATCCAGAGCCTGACTCCAGGAGGCTAACCCTAGTTGTTTTCATGTAACAAAGTTTTGGTACTAGCTAGCTTAGCAACATTATGGTAAAGCGCCTGCTACGCTGAATTTAAATGAAAGGATCCCAGTGAAGCTATGGCTCTTTGGAACTGTTTTTGGAACACTGAGGTGTGCCACTCCTTCACAAACGCCAACATCCAATCCCAATTAACCCTGATGTTTGGTAATGAGAAGCACGGAATGGTTCACTGAGTGATGAATAGCAGTCTGTTGTCTCCGAATGCTAATGCTCTTTAACAAGGAATTGGGTTATTATGGATGCTCTTGAGGAATAATTAAATGTGTTTCTTGTCATTGCTGTTCATGTGGAGTGCTCTTGCTAGAGAAACAACCGCATTGTTTCTCTTATCTCTGCTGATCGTAACCTCTATGTTTTTAAGGTCCTACACAAAAAGTCACCTGACAGGCATCCTGTGTCCTTTTGTATTACCAAGCTGTCCGCCAAACTGTCTTTCTCTATCTCACTCCATCTGTCTCTCTGTACCTCAATTCCACTCAATATATCTGTCTTTCTGTACATCGATTCTACTGGCTCTATCTAAATTTTTCTTTCTCTACCTCAATTCTACTTTCTTTACCTCAATTCCTCTATCTCAATTCCTAATTGGATTCTATTGTCTCTACCTCAATTCCTCTCTCTCTACTTCGATTCCCCTCTCTACTTCAATTCCCCTGTCTCTACCTCAATTCCTCTGTCTCTCTACTACAATTCCTCTACCTCGATTTCTTTTTTTTCTCTCTACCTAATTATCACTCCCTTTCTCTTACTTGATGCTGGTCACTCTCTACCTCAATCATCTCTCCTATATCTCTCTATATAACTCTGTCCCTCTATCTCTCTCTCCAACTGGGTTCTTTTCTCTTCCTATTCTCAATCCCTGTATCTCTCTCTGATCTCTATCTGCCCCTCTGTCTTCCTCTGCTTGCTTCTCTGTCCCTCTAGATTAACGACCTTCCTCATTGACAGAACAACTGATGTTTCACCTAGACTCCAGGATCTATTGACTTGTCGATTACTGGTCAGCGGCTCTAACTGCTAACCTATATTTCTTCATTTTCTTCCTCTCTTCTCTCTCCTTGACTCCCTGGCTCTCTCTTTTTCTTCCCCTCTGTCTCTCTCTCTTTCTTTCTTAGTCTCTCTTTTTCTCCCTCTCTTTTAGTCTCTCAGATTTCATTCTTCTTTCCCCTCAGTCATTGATCAGTTCACAAGCAATACAATTCAAGCTTCAGACAAATAGTATTTTTATACTGTTGTGTCTCACTTAACAGTTTGACGCACGGATGACTACAATGTTATAAATTGTGCGGCAAGACCCTCTGAATTAAAGCGCCCGCCTAATATGCGGCCCAAAATGTAGGTGGGTAAGTGTGATCGATGAGACCCTTGTAAGCGAGAGTTTACCTCGGATGGTTTTCCTGCACTCCGCTAGTTGCCAAGCGACAGCGGTTTCTGAGGTAATCCAGGGGGCCGGAGGTCAGAGTGGCGCGACCCTCGAATGACCCTCTAACTCCGCTCTCCGGCCAGGTGAACGCCCCGGCTCCGGTACGTGCGGGGGTGGGGGAGCAGTACAAGCGGGCGTTCGCCCGCCAGCGAGCCCGGGACCTGGCGCAGCACGCCGACGCGCTCCTTTCCAAGGACAAGGAGATCGCAGCCCTGCAGCAGGAGGGGAGGCGCCTGGAGGCGCGCCAGGGCACCGCCAAGGTAACCACTGGCCACTGGGACCCGTTCTAGAATCTATACTTCTAGATGCGTCACCAACGCACAGTGTAATGGGAAAAACATATTCTAGATCAGGGGTGGGCAAACTACGGCCCGAGGGCCATATGTGGTCCGCGAGGCTGTCCCATCCGGCCCGCGGAATGTAATAAAATTGTTTTGAGAGGAATTAAAAAACAACTCACCAGCCCATTCTTATACATCTCAGTCAGAATTTAAACTATTTACACATTATAAGGGATCTACTGTACGTATGTAATGTATGTTTTAACTTTTGCCCTTTTCTGGCCTCCAAATCAATTATGATTAACAAATTACAAAAACAAATGTGGCCCTCCATTTCATTTCAAAATCCTGTGGTGGCCCCTGAGCCAAAATATTTGCCCAGCCCTGTTCTAGATGCTCTACTTCTATCCGAGAACATTCATCACAGGAAGCAGCTCTGCATGCAGTAGCCGATTGGAAATCGGAATGCCCATTCTAGTACTTCTACGCTCAGTTTAGCCGTCGTCTTTCTAAAACAACCTACTCATTAGTTTTATCAGGGTGAGCAATTGTGCTCCACTACCGGGCCAGTCTGATCCTCAAACGTGCACAACATTTTAATTGTAAGCTATTTTCTGTCGCTAGCAGTCGGCCCACTAAAGGCTCCCAGTGTCATCCATTGTTAGCGGTTCACTAATCTCATCCAGTGGCTGCCGTGCCTCAGGTTTGCCCTCTACTGGCCTTGTTGGGAACTGCACTGGAGCGAGCCGTATGCCTGAATTAGTGGCTCGGATGTACTGATGGGTGTTCAGTGACGAGGGGGGTGGGTCGGTTTATTAATTCCTCCTTTCCGTTACTGAGCGCGAGTCTTCACGATGTGTACGTCTGCTGGGGGTGTCGCTCCTGTGGGGATCCCGGCATGAGCTCTGGGTAGGTGGTGTTGAGAGTCAGCCAGCAGCATTGTGTTAGCCTGTGGGTCTCGCCTGACCGGAGGCTGTCCAGTGGCTCTGAAATATGACGGAGGGGGAGACGTCATGATGAGAGACGTCCGTGAGGAGGATGATTTCGTGGCCCCGGAATGCCCTTTGACCTGCATCGTATAATGATTTCCTGTACGGCGTCCTTGACCTCTCTGTTGACCTCCGCGTTCCAGGGCTCCCTGCTTCCCTCTGGCATGCTGGAGTTCGAGAGGCTGCTGAAGGAGTCCCAAAAGGAGGTGCTAAGGCTCCAGAGACAGCTGTCGATCTCCTCCTCCGGGCGGGTCACCTCCTCTAAGGCGACCTCCTGCGGGGAGCCCAATGGCCACGTTGAGGCCTGCTCGCCAACAGGAGAGGGGGCCGATGAGGTAAGACCGGAACCTGTTCTCCTATCTCAAAGCCAAAGGCTGTTATTCTAAGCTCTAACACTGCCCCCTGTTGACGATAAAAAGCACTGCGTCACTCAGAGATGCTGAAACATACTACTTTTCACATGATATTTTTACTCTGCCGCTATCTGGAATACAAGCATAAATTTCCAGAAGACATCTAAAGTTAATGTTTTGAATGATTCTTGTCTACAAAATTGTTTGTAGGACCTGATATATCTTCCGGTTTCTTTTGAAGTCCCCTTCCTTCTTTAGACACTCACAGTGCCATCCAACCTGAACCATCCTGGTCTAGCTAATACTATTCCGGTCTGGTTCAGTAAGGGAGGACGAGGGTGAGACAAGTTGTGTTACTGTTTAAATAGGGTTTTGTCTTTGTCATTTGCAGTTTCTACACCCTGCCCCTTTAACCCAGAAACACCCACAGTCCATCTAACTGCCATTCAACCCCAAACACCATATTTTACCTCTGCTGTTCCTCCGCACCGTTGTGTGGGTTTGAGTCAAGCGGTCCAGGGACGTGGACAGCCGTGACGCCCCTCGCGGAGCAATGGGAGATTAGTCCGAGGCCGTCTGCCTGACATGGATCGGCTCATGTTTTACCACCCGGCAGGGTGGGATGAAGTGTGTTTCCACCCGGCGGGGCTGGATGATGTGTTTTTCCTCCCGGCAGGGTGGGATGATGTGTGTTTCCACCCGGCGGGGCTGGATGATGTGTTTTTCCTCCCGGCAGAATGGGATGATGTGTGTTTCCACCCGGCGGGGCTGGATGATGTGTTTTTCCTCCCGGCAGAATGGGATGATGTGTGTTTCCACCCGGCGGGGCTGGATGATGTGTTTTTCCTCCCGGCAGGGTGGGATGATGTGTGTTCCAAGCCTGCATGGTGGGATAACGTGTGTTTCCTCCCGGCAGAGTGGGATAATATGTATTTCCTCCCGGCAGGGTGGGATGATGTGTGTTTCCTCCCGGCAGAGTGGGATAATATGTATTTCCTCCCGGCAGGGTGGGATGATGTGTGTTTCCTCCCGGCAGAGTGGGATGATGCGTGTTTCCTCCCGGCAG
>JACXGK010010946.1:0-16930 GCA_016801125.1 Novumbra hubbsi
AGGGGGCCCCCCCCCCCCCCCCCCCAAGTCAGTTTGTTTCCCTGTTTCGTTTTGGGAAGCAAATTATTCCGCCCTTTTGGTGCACAATATTGTCTCCAGGAATTGTATGAGAAGAAAAAAATTATAACTTATTGTTTTTCCCGGTTTGTTTGTAAGTATGTACATAATTTCCATTCCCATGTATAATTATTAGCTGCATAGGTTTGTGAATGGCTGTGTGATGAATGAGGCGACAGGGCTTTCACAGTTCTCTGTACTGCGCCGATTTGGATTTCAATGCTTTTACTACTCAGAAGGGTTCCACTATGGTGGCGTTCCTTGCTCTTGTACTGTAAGGACATAGCTGTTGATATTCTCACTAGTACATGAATGTTGGGTATTATTTTACAAATATTCTGGTCAATTGTCTACCACTTAATCGGCCCCCTCCTAAATGGCATGTTGCAAACATATGCCAGTGGGTTTGGTCCCGTCCACCCATCAGCCCTGCATGGGGGGGTTTACCACTGTCAGGATTGGAACACTAAACACTCTGATCTCTGTATCCTGTGTCTTTGTCTGGATGTTGCAGCGGACAATAAGTACGGGCGAGCCTTTTTCCTTTTGACGCTTTTAGGAGAAAACAAATTTCCTTGCTGAAGCCACTTCGTGTGAATTAATTTGTGATGTTTTTTTTCTAGCCTACATCCCTGCATTTGTTGATACCGAGCATTATATTAGCTAACCCTAGTCTCTCCCCGTTTCGCCCTGAAATTGATATCTGATTGGTTTTCTGATGAGCACAGTGATGTAGTGCACAGTTCAAACATTACCACTCCATTTCCAGGGTGTAGAGAAGTAAAATGGCCCATTTACTGTGGTCAGAATATGGCATAAATCTCTCTCTTGCGGATTGTGTCACTGGATTAGTTGGTTGGTGATTAATAAACATTGTCAATGAACACTCACAAGCAAAACCAAAGATTAATAAGGAGAAATGTAATGGCAAGGGTTTTTTGTACTCCCTTTGATTGACAAGTGCATTTTGAGACCTGTGTAAGTGATGGGACATTAAATCATCATATATATATATATATATATATATATATAAAGCATCTGACCACATATATAATAGCAAATGCCACTAGATCACCCTGATCCTGGCATTGTAAAACGTTATGTCCTTTAGCCAGACCGTTAATTGGTCCAGTACGTCATTGTCAACAAGGGTGCCTGCTAAATTAATTGAATTTAAAATGTGTCTTGTAGGGAGTGTGAAGTTTTCTTTCTTTTTTTATGTACAAGCAAGTGTGATTGTAAATCCTTTTTATGGAAGTAAGTCATTGATTTATTTTTTCCCCTGAAATGATTAATGAAACCGTATAGTTGCAATTTTGAAAGTTCTTTTTTTTGTGTGTATTAAGAAAAATGTCAAGCTGGTCAATCATTGCTACTTGACCTGCTATTAACACGATTGGAGCTTTTGTGATTTATTTTTGTCCATGTTTTTAGGTCTGTTAATTTTTTTATTAGTAAAGAATCTAAAGGTGAATATAGACTGAGGAAGTGTGTGTGATGGGAGGGGGGTAGACTTGCCAAACCTCCGCTTGTGTTGTTCACAGGGCTCCAAAGTTTTCCCTCCGCATTGTTTCATGTCAAAGACATTAAACATGAGGGTGAATAAATTATTTGTCCAATATTTCCATTGAATGACTGGTGCTTTGATTCTACTGGTATTTTCATACTTCTGAAATATTACAGTAGCTTTCCCCAGCCCAACTCTTTATTAAGCGGTAGATTCGATTGCTAGGCTTGTATTCATAGGCTAGAGGTAAGGGCTGAACTTGCAACCATTTAGACTAGTTTAAATAGATAGCCTTACTACTGATTGTGCTGGAGTGTCAAGACTTTATTGAGCATTTGATGGAACAACATTGACACTGTACTGCAGGTAAACCGTTGTCTTTGATAAGATGACATTTTGGTCATTTGTCAAACCTTTTTGTATTATAGTGTGGCTGGAGAAGTAACAAGTATTCACGCATGCACTTGACGGCATTTAGTCAGTTTCAGTCTAAACTACATACAAAAAGAGTAACCTAAAGTGGACGATCATATTAAGGAAGTGGTAACGGCAGAACACAATAACAAAAAGCTTTTTAATGGCTTAATAGTATGTACATAATCACATTTAGGTTACCCATGTCTAACAGCAAAGCAACTTTCAACTACCATTTTGTGTTACATAATGGCCATGGAACACTGGACAGACAGGATATGAAGACAAACAACATTTCATATCCAATTTATAGACCCAGGTTTCTATACAAAGCTTTCCTTCCACAGCCCCAGACAATACCCTGCTTTCAGCATCAGGGCTGTGCCCATGGCATTGAAGTTGTCTTGCGTCAGTCATTATTACGTTTATTTCAAACAATTAAATGAATGTTTTTTTGGGGGGGGGGCGGAGGGGGTATTTAATGGATACCCTTTTCCCTCCTACCCCCCCACCATCAACACTACCCTTCAACCGTGTAGTGGCCCTTGGGTGAGTGAATACTACTCTTTTGGATCCTCTTCTCCTCTGTTTCCAAAGAGGTCAACCTTCATGGCACTTCATGTACGCAGGATAACCATTGTAAGGAGACCTGTAAAACACAGGCGTAGTGAATCAGTGTCCTGCAGTTCTACAAGTGGAACGGACGCAATGCTGAATCAAACCCCATCATCTCATAATGCACAACGTTAGACCAGCAACCTGGAAAAAGTATTAAACAGAAAAAAGCCCAAAGATTTAAACTGATGTAAGAATTGAAATACCCACACACACAGAAAAGAAATTTGATAATCTGATTCTGACTGATTTATAGATACATTTTAGTCAACTGTGCTATCGTTTGGTTGTTAGGGCAATAATTATCAGCAGTAAAAATTACCTGTTTAATTAGGGCTATGAATGGATTAATATCTTGTGATATTTCATAAATTATCTGTGACATTTTAAAGCCCCTGACAGGCTCAGTGAATATAAAATTGCTTTTATTAAAAGTGCATGTCTATTATGGGAATAATAAATGGTAGACAAATCAAAAGGTCAAACAAGAATAATTCTGCTTAAAGCCATGCTTATACATTGAAAAAGCACTTTATCATGGGAGAATCAGAGATTGAGACTACAACATCTTATGGCCCTGCATGTTGAATCTTTACAGGTAGGCCTAATCCCTTTATAGCTGCCAGAACTACTTACATGTACAATCAAACTGGTGACAGGAAACCTGTTGCCTAGATAGACACCAAGCTACAACAAACCACACAAAAGCTGGTGTAGGTTGGAGCATTGTATTTATATGGACATAACATCCAAATGTAATCCAATCATAGACTATAATGGACTATAAAGCACAGGAATCGGAGGTGCTGTTTTACTGAAGGTCTATATGAACTGAGTTTTTTCTAGTGGTCTATATGAGCTCCCCTATGTTTTTTTACTGGCAGTCTATATGAACACTGTGTTTTTACTGGCAGTCTATATGAACTCCCCTGTGTTTCGCAATCAAGATTCACACATCACCCTCCTTCCACAATATTTGGAACCACAGAATGGTCTCCACTGCTTAAGGGTTTTCCCACCCCTCACCTAGGACGTAAGCAGCTACAAGTTTCTTGTTAACACTTAAGTGGAGGTAGACAGGCACGGTGGATTCCTGGTCCCCCAGGGTGGGCAGCATAAGGGCAGTCATACACACCAACCCCAGCAGCACTGTCAGCAGGCTGGGCCCCCCAGACGCAGAGCGGTTCTCTGGAGAACACAGACACAACATTCTCATGTGCTCAGTTGACAAATCTTGCCTTTTTTGGTGTATGGCACCATCTAGTGTGAGGACAATGTAATGAAATGCAATGTGTCCTCCATTTCAGTTCATGGATCGCCCACCTAAACAACAAACCTAGCCTTCATTGTGTTGGCTAGTATGTATTGGGCACGTATCATATTTACACCAGAACTACATTTGAATGGGATATCCCTGACCGGTCCTACTATTACCGGTCTGGAAAGCTGTCTGCTCAAAGAAAACACTATCGGCCAGCTGTTCCTTCATTCGTCGCTCCTCCTCCTGGGGGCGGGGGCTGGGGAGATCCTGGGCAGCTGAGGGCCTCAGAGTGGCCATCACCTCCTTCCGGCCCAGGGCCTTCCTCTGACTCTGCTCCGACACCTGCAGCCGGAACTTATCATACACCCCATAGTGGCATGCCCGCACATCTTTATGTCGAATCACACTAAGAACAAAGACACACACACAAGAAACAGAAAAACAATAAGCACATTTCAATGTACTGACGATTCATTTTGTACGACGCTTGCTTCCAATGAAGTAATTCTCTAAATATTGCTTAGTATTGCATAATTTTGCATTCAGGCTCACAAGGGCACATTATGTCCTTTGTGAATATGCCTGAAACAAGGGTAATAGGAAGATGTTTCTAGCTGTAACATATAATTCCATGTTTATTCTATCATATTACTCACATGTCAACACAACACTGAGGCTTGACAGCCCCGGTGGCATCCACCACGGTATACTTGTTTGGGGCTGTGCATAGTACTGGGAGAGAAGACACTGAATGAGTAGCGAGTAATCCACTCTTAACACTATAACAAATGTGGCTCCCTTGACCCCTTGGGTGATGGGATATGGTTAATTGTCATTTACCTTTGAACTTGAGGGCGAACTCATAGGGATTGTAGAGAGTGAGCACCTGCTTGTGCGAGGTCTGCTCGTCAGCATAGAAGACAAGTTCTGTGGGGAACACGAACACGGGAAGGCTTCCTTCCACTAGCTCAGGCTGTCGACTCTGTTGCTGCATTGGCTCCAGCTGAGCTCACTCTCCGGTCCCTTTCTCTTCCCTTCTGAATGGCAGGGTCCTCTCTCTGGAAGCTTTGTAGGTGTGTGAGTTCCCCTCTGGTGCAGATGCCCTTCCCACTTACTCTCAGCTTCTTAGAAGCATGATGTAGAGCTGCACCCTGGTAAACGACAGAAGTATTAGTGGCAAGTCATCATTACCACAGTGTACAACCGATTACATGAAGTTCTGTGATGGTAAATATACATTTTATCCACATTTCACCACTTTCTTAATTTATTATGAAGTATGATAGAACATGCATATGGGTATGATGGTATGCCAGCAACATTATAATTAATCATATTTATATACACTAACTTCATCTGTGCAATATGAATATTTGAATTCGGACAAATTTGCTTATTTGATCGCGTACGTGTATTTTGTTTTCGGAGGAATATTTACTGGGAAAAGATTTCGAAATAGTTTTTAACTTAAAATAACTGAGGAAAAGCAATAAAGGAAATAATATCAACGGATCTATATTTACTAACACAAAACACCTTACTGTACAATAGCTTACTACACTCTTTTTATTTCTATCTATTTTATTTACAAATCCAAATATAACGTTCTAACATCGGACACTAGAAGAGTTACTATAAGTAGCAGACTACTGAACTCCAGTAAACCCGCTGCGCTTTAATCAACTCATCATTACGTGTTGTTGTTGATATGTTGCAAAAGCTTCTGTAACAATAACCAGCTAACATCATCAGCTAGCTAGCAACTTAGCCAAGTACTGCAGTTAGCCGTGTGATTAAGCTATTCTGTACTGCAGATTTCTAATGAACAAAGACCATTTAACGTTAGCTAACACGTATGGTAACCGTAGCTAGATACATTATTTGCTGATACTGTAACGCTAACGTTATTGCTAGCTGACACCATCTATGTCATTCGAAATTGTCAAATGAATCTGAATAATTATAGAAATTATTGCAGAAAAAAAACATTTACCTTTTTGTCTTCAATTTTTTGTATATTGTTGTATTGGTTAAGAGATCCCACCCACATTGAGCTACGAAAGAACGGTCCCTCCCTGTTTTCGGTCGTTCTTTTCTTTGTCAATAAATACTGCAGGTCACCCGGTGAATGCTGGGACGTTGGAGGTCGAAGGAATTCCACCACTGATTACGTCATCAATGTTTCTACATTTGTCGACACGGTGTAATATTTTTTTTTTTAAGTACTTTTCGAAAAGTTGTCAACTGGGCAATAATTGTAAATTTGACTAATCTACTTTTTACATACTTTATAATATTTATTGTTTTAGTTATTTAATACTTTATTTGGATGCGTTCGAGAGGTAAAAAATCGCAATGTATCATGGGTAAATTGCGACTGACTGATCTACAAATAAAAATAAGTTATTTTTTATGGTGACTTGCAGATCATTCAATCGGTTGTCGCCAGCAGTCGTTTCCATATTCTCTAACATGGATTTTTGATTACATGCTGTCATAATATCATGTGGCTAAACCACAAATCTAGACCTGAAACCTTAGTTCAGGCCTAGATTTAGACAAACCCTTTCAAAGTCTTTTGTAATGTGTAATTATAATTAAAATAATATATTTGATTTGTAGTATATACAGTAGTATACTTTTATTTTAACCTTTATACTCTATTGGGTTGAAACTTGAATGCTGATTGGCTGAGCACTTAACTGTGGTATATTGGCTATTTATTACAAACCCGAGATGCCTTATTGATCTTATAACCCGCTTACCAACACAATGAGAACTAATTGGTTGCCAACCAACTGGTTTATAAATTACCACATACCATGGGTATGACATCACTTGTCTGCTCTATCTGCTTTAGATGGGCAATAAGGCATCTATGGGTTGTGTTGTATATTGCCCATATAACACTGCTAAGCACTGTGTTTAGGCACTCTGCAATGTGTTGTGCCTAAGAACAGCTTTTATTCCTTACCCCCTTGGGTGCCTTATTTTGGTATAACAAAAAATATATATATTTGGGCTTCTGTATGTAGAGACTCCATGTTGCGTCCTGCCCTTAACCATGGAATCTTGGCCCAAAACTTTGCTGTTCTTTTCACAGATGAAAGATTCATACACCTGTCATAAACGAGGGACAATGAAATGTAATGAACTGTGGTCTGCTTTGTTAAGTAAATGTTGAAAAATCTGAATTATACAAAATGTCTATATCAGGCTGTATAATTCTAATTTTGTTAGAATGTAATATTGTTTAGGTGGTTTAGGCCTAGCTATGTAGGCTAAACCACGGAGGTAAACATTCAGGATTAAATGTTCTGTTTAACATCAAATAGTAAACAATAGTCAACATTTAATTTATTTAGACACAGATACTGAAACATTAGGCCTAAATAATGTAAGCTGTTCTTAAGCAAAGTAGCCGATTGCTGTTTGTGTCATCAGTGATTGTTATGCAAGCTTGCTCCCTTTCTGTAACCTATAAAAGCATCTACCGTAAACATGCATGTAAATGTGCTGGCAGGCAGCTATCACAGCAACTCGAGAAAAAACAACCCTCCTTCTCCGTCATGTTCAGCCAAGTACACACACCACACACGCGCACAAACAACACGCCAAACACACTCACAGGCTGAGGGGTGGGCGCCGCATGATATATCCCACGTAACACAACCAGTCTATCCTTGTATGCAAGGTTATGAAGATTAATAAGGTGTCTACAGACATTGCACAACTATTCAAAAGTAACAGACCAATAGGAGCCACGATCAGACGGAAGCAGAACATTCATTTTCGTGAATGCACGCATTCGCACTGGAGCTTTAGCATTTTGCAATATGGCGCTTCGAGAAGATGCTTGCACAAAGATAAGCAGGGAGGAAAGGTGGAAGGGAAGGCACGCTTGTTATTAAACTCATATGGTGAGGCGATTCTTTCCCACCCTCCCCCACCAACACGGGTACAAGCACAGATAGAGATGGGGGTCGTCCTTAATGTTCAGCTATCCATACCATGAATTCATACTCTTATGTAGGTCATACCGGGTTTTTAGTATCTGAGGTAATTATAGTGTTATACCGCATATAATGCAATATCCACAATACAGTTTCTAGAGGTAAATACGAGTAATGTATTTTCTTTCGCCAGTACAAGGACTCCCAGCATGATGATCATCCGCTTAGCGGAACAGAAGTGAATGTATAGTCGGATAGAAAACCGTCTCGACCTCATTACATATTTATGAACGTCAGGGTGTGGCCAATGTGGTCAGTCTCAACCAATACGATTGTAGCGGTGGAAGGAAGGCGTTTCACTCTGTTCGGTAGAGAACTTCTCTAACAGCGCGAGCCCAGCACCAGCAGCAGTGGTTAGGAAAGACAGATAGAGTCAGTCAGCGGCAAGGGGTGGCTGTACGACCCTCTTTTGGGGGGGTCTGATTATAACAAAAAATATATACACACATATATGCATGCCCCGGCCGCAAGATAGGTCATATGACGATAATAGGTATTTTAGAAAGCATATAGCTATATATCTATACATTTAAGATGCCTATTTTACTTTTCCTGATAGACACGTCCGCTTCTATGAACCAGCGCACTTATTTGGGTACGACGTATCTGGACATTGCTAAAGGCGCGGTTGAGATCTTTATGAAGGTAAAGAATAATTTTACCCCGACTTTTTCAGCTTACTATTTGCCTTGATTGAGTTGAGGGTCCCTTTGACACATTCAGTCGAAATTAATATGTATTGTTTCGTTTTCTTTAACAGCTGCGTGCCCGAGACCCGGCTAGTAGAGGCGACAGGTACATGCTAGTTACATTTGATGATCCACCATACGGAGTTAAGGTAAATAAATACAGTTAAATTGTTTTTATATGTGATTAAGGCGCGGATATTTTGCTGACAGTGAGACTTTACTGTCCCTCTGGTTTGTAGCTGCGGGTTGGGCGGCCTCCCGGTGGCGAAAACGGCTAATTTTTGTAAAAATACCCGCAGACCGGAGCAGCGCTGCCTCTGAACATGGCGGACATTTTGCTTTTGTGTTGGGAAAGCTCTCGGGCGCTGAGATGGAGGCGGAGAGATATATTATCTGTCGTGACGTCTCTATTTCTCTGGGCTCATTCATCCCGGATTGGTCAACAGGCCTGCAACTCTTCTTGAGCCCTTTTCTTGAATTCTTTCCGTGGCTGAACTCTATGCACTCCCATTGGTCAATGTGGACGGGGCAACTCAAACTTTATCATAGAAAATTATAATGTTCACACGACACCAATATATATACGACATCAACTTTATATATATATATATATATATATATATATATATATACCTACATGTATATACATATGTATGTGTATGTATGAGTTTACACTATAAGGTTCCCATTCTTTAATTAGCATCATAATTCACTTCATAATGATCAAATGCCCTTATAAAGTGCCAACATCATAACATCCCACAGCCTGTTTACATGCCATCAATTCCCAATGTCCCCACCTTCAGCCATGCACTAAACAGTGCCTCTTTTTAAAAGGAATAAAACAACCTGATTCCTAACCAATGTCAATAATTAAGCTAGAGTCAGCTGGCTATACAATTAACATTGTGCACACATAATAATATAATAATGTGGCACAAGGTTTGCCAAGTTAATGAAAGCACATAATATTAATGGCTTGATTAAAATTTAGAGTATTTATTTTTTCACTATCAATAACAAAGGGCAAGTGGAATGCAATCCCATTTAAAATATCATATAAAACTCTGACCCATAAAAGCAGAAATAGAGTGAAATATGTTATTAAAAGTGCCATTTCAGAGCACGTGAGAAGCACATAACCCCAATGCTTTTCAACCTGCACGCAATGTTTCAATGCCAAAATATTTAAATTAACCTGTATAAAACCTGCGGTTACAGCAGGAGCTATCCTTCATTATTTAATTGTCAGTGTAACATTATGCTGCTTATTTTGTGTAATGTAACCAACATAATATAATGTATTTTAAATGCTTTGTCGCTTGTCTACAAGAGCTCTTGTTGAAGTTGGGCACATATTTACTAAAATTCAAGCTATAGTGTATGAATTTTGGGGTCATGAGTGTGTGAAGGTCCACTGCGTGGTTGCTTCTCATGGCTTCTTTCATGGGCAGCTTTGCCGAGGAGATGTGCGGTGTGATAGGTGTGGGTGAATTGCTAAGCTACATCTTGTATCTGTGCTGCTGTATTTGTGTTGTTTGACTTTGACAGTGACAGTACTGTGGAGTGGCTTATTCTCTGGGACTTCATTAGCGTTGACTCACTGGCAGGTGGCCAGAAATCCTCTGGGGCTATTTCTACACCCCCTCCATCCAGCACATACAAACATCTACTCTTTCTGCTTCTACTCAAAGTCATCTTCCATTCCTTCCATCCAAGGATCGATTGTGGCTCAATTGCTATTCAGTTTTGTTGACATTGTTGTCAGAGTTTGTTTAGTTTCTTTTTCTGTTTTAAATCACCAGATAGGCCTATGAAGCTTACTGGTCTTCATAATTTTCCTTGAGAGTATTATTCCTATTCAAATGCCAAGATGGATTCTGGGATATACACAACTAGCTACTGGCATTTCGCTGGTCTGGGCCCTCAGAGGAGAAAGTTCCTCCCTGTAGGTGCTGACAACCCGACAAGTAGAGGTTGCACATTAATAACCCAGCCTGAACAACAACAACCACCAGCCTGAACAACAACAACAACCAGACTTGAACAACAACAACAACAGCTAGCCTTGCACAACAATAACCCAGCCTGAACAACAACAACAACAGCTAGCCTTGCACAACAATAACCTAGCCTGAACAACAACAACCACCAGCCTGAACAACAACAACAACCAGACTTGCACAACAAAAACCTAGCCTGCACAACAACAACAACCAGCCTTGCACAACAATAATCCAGCCTGTATTATCTTGCATGCCCTGTCGGGTGAAAGATGGGATCTGACTACCGAATTGGTGGACTTGTACCGCCCAGCAGCGTAGCTTTTATCCCTGTTTCATTATTCATGAGCCATTCAGCCGCTAATCAGAGAGGAGTTCCATGGAGATGCTGCTGGGTAAAGACAATGCTGCCTGTTCCTCCTCACTCTGAGATCACTTGTTGTCCCGTTACTGGACCGTCGGGAGGAACGTCATTCTACTCTTCCTCCTCCTGCCCCAGTCTTGACATTGTTTTCCGCTCAGATAATCTTTTCTTCTCTTTCTCGCTCCTTTCCTTTCTGGCGTGGCATATTATTTGGCAGATGGTGAACATTTGTTAGAGCAGTTCATCCACTTGAGTCCACTAGTAACCAAAAGGCCAAAGCAAGGGTTGTGTTGCTAAATTGTTTTTAGTGTGTGATGAGGGGTGAGATTTACTAACGTTTAACATTGTGTTCTAATCATTCAGGCATGTGGTTATGGCCCAAGTTTGTCTGACAGTCATTTTAGGAATTGTATTCAGGTTTTCATTCACATGCCTGACAGGTAGATCCAGCTGCTTTATACAATGAATAGCCTGGTAATGCAACTGTAGTTAAGTTGCACAACTAACTAGCTTCATAAAACCGTCCTGATCACAATCTATCATTCGGGTTTGCTACTGCGAAACACTGCACTCTTTCTTATGAAATTCTGTTTGAGGGACACACAAACCAATAGACATTCTTTGCCCATGACTATAAGGACATGAATACACTGGATCTTTCCCACTGTGCCTGTACTAGTATCTGGTTTGAGGTAAATACCTGTGTCTGTACTAGTGTCTATGACCCTGTGGGCCTTGTTGGATGTCTGTGGAACCCCTGAAACATTCCTGTCACAGATTGAGGGAGAATCCAGCTGCACAACCCGCTATGCTTGACTGGTTGTGATTTGGTGACCTTTACCCTTTTCCTTCCATGTGACCACAGCTCAGTGGGCTTGTTAAGCAGCCAAGCCCCACTGACTGTTCTGATCTCTACCCTGCCCGTGATGTTCTCATCACCTGCTTCCATGACCCGTTCAGCACCACCCTTCTGAGTCTGACATGACGTTTTTCCTGCCCAAACTTTCCAAAAGTTGCCTGTGGACTATTCTACAAATACATATGTTTTTGTAACAGTATTTATAGAATTCTTAAATGCCACGTCATGCATATCACATGATGCTTGGCCTCAGTGTTTCTGTGGAAAAACCTTTCCATTTTCCTGAATGGGTCTTGGTGCTTCATGTGCTGCCTGTCTTTGTTCAGGCTCTATGAGACAAGGCCTCATCACATGCCTTCAATCTGCCTCATTTTGGTTCTGCTTCTAAAAGGAAGGATTGTGGGAACCATATAAGTCTACTTCCTCATAACTGAAACTTTTGAAAATAATAAAATTGGTATCTTCTCTTTATGGAAAGTGGCCTCCTGTCCTGTAGTCAATTTTTGCAGTAACTCAGCATGACTTGATCTAGCCCAGCTGCTGTTCAGTAGCTTACAGACAGTCACTTTATTGGGTGTGGGGGGTGACACATTTAGAAATAAACTGATATATTGAATTCATTATAGATTTTGGTGATAGTCATGGGTATTAACATCAAAACCTATATTCATTCTATAATGGCAAATAAAACATTGCTTATATGAATTTGTAAAATTCTATATTACTAAAAAGCTTTGTTGTCTTTGGAAGATGAAAGATTCCCTCTGTATATTACTGAATATTTGTGTTTAGTCAAAAGGGACAACTGTCCAATGGTTTGTCTGTTCCAAGTAAGGTTTGGGGGCTCGCTGGCTTCAGAGACCCTCTTCATTCACAGAACAGACCCTATTATTGGTTCCAATGGAGCATGTTTTTGGCTGTGGGTAGGTCAGCATTTATTCAGTGGTCAGCATTTCCTCAATGTGTCATTAATTAGCCTAATTATAATCGTACAATTTCACCACCGGTTGTATTTTGTCCATTGGTGTGACAATGTGCTGTGGTGTAAATAAGAAATCAATAGAAAGAAGTTATGGTCTTGGACAGTATTAAAATGTTTATGTTGAAGCAGTTAATAAATAGTGTTCAATAAATAGTTATTTAATATGGTTGCATATTCTTTTCAGTAGATATTTTATGTTAAGACATTTTTGATCTCACTTTTGTTTAGGCCAAAATGGCAACTGCAGATGATGACAGAACCCTTTTTTTCCCTTTGTGAATTTGAAAGGGAAAACAGGATTTTCTTGGCCATCTATCTTAGTGTCTAGGTTGCAGAGAGAATCACATTTGAAGACAATGATGACAGTGTTAGCACTGTGGCTTTGTGTCATGTTTTAGCCTATGTTACCTAAAGGCCTGTGTTTGTTGCCTCATTTACCTTATAGAATAAAGCACAGTTCAGTATAATTAGTAGGTTAGCCTACAACAAAACAATTACAAGCAACTGACAATCCAGCAAAATAAACATAATCCTGCCCCATCCTTTACAACATCAGAGTAGAGAACAATGTTTCCTAGTATAAACAGTACTCAAACTTTATACACCTACTACTGTGAGGGTATTTCTTTATTTTTTCTTTTATTTTCCCCATTGTAGAATAAAAAAAACAACATAAAAACTATGAAACAACACATATGGAGACATTGTAGCAACCAAGAAATTGTTAAACAAATTAAAATACACTGTGTAAAGAAGTGGAACACAATCATCACAGTACAAAACAGGGGGTGGGCAAAATAAGGCCTGCGGAAGATAATAAAATAGTTTTTAGGGGAAGTGAAAAAGAACTCGCCAACCCATTCTTAATCATTTGAGTCAGAATTTAAATTATTTACACATTCTAGGGGGATGTACTGTATAATGTTTTTAAACTTTTGCCCTTTTCTGGTCTGTAAATCGTTTATGATTAACAAATTACAAAAACAATGTGGCCCTCCATTTAATTTCAAAAATACTTTTTGACCCCCTGGTATAACATCAAGTAAAGTTAAACTTCAGGGATATCAATCTGTCCAGTTAGGAAGCAGAAGCAATTGGTGCAAATAAAAGGGACAACAGGTGCATGGGAACAGTGTCCTTGTCACTAGTGGTAGCATGAGGTGGTACCTGCGGCCCATTCAGGTTACACAGGTAGTCCAGCTCCTCCAGGATGGTCCGTTACACAAGGAGAGCTAGACAGGGCCTTAGAAGGGCATCAACCCCGCAGCAGGACCGGTATCTGCTCCTTTGTGGGAGGAGTACAGGAGGAGCCCCGCCCGGGCCCCACAAATTGCCCTGCAACAGGATACTGGTGTGCATGATGCTGACCAAGCTGTCAGAAACAGACACCGTGTGGGTGGTACGTGGGCCCACCGCTCTCCGATGGGACCTGTGCTCACAGCCCAGCACTGTGCCGCTTGATTGACATTCGCCAGAGAACCGTTAGAATTGGCAGGTCCGCCCCCATTCTCTTCCACACTGAGCACATGTGACAGGCATGGAAGAGTCTGCATGACCGGTTCGGTGGTGGGTCAGTGATGTTCAGGGAGGCATGTCCTTGGAGGGACACACAGACCTCCACATGCTAGCCAACAATACCCTGACTGCTTTAATATATTTTGTTCACCGAGACCTGATGTGTGATTTTAGTGTTCTCTTAAGTTTTTTGGAGCAGTGTACATTTCATATTGTAGATTCCTCGAAGTATTAATCCTTTGCCTTGATGACAGCTTTGCACGCTCTTTCCCAGCTTTATGGGGTCATCTCAATTAAGGTGTGCTTTGTTAATAGTTCATTTGTGGGATTTCTTTCAGCCTCTGAGATTGGCAATTAACTGCACTTCGGAATGCAGCCCAATTAAATACATCACATAGTTCAAGAAACATACACATCTTAATATCAACTGTTCAGAGGAGACCGCATGAATCAGGCCTTCACGGTTAACTGCAACACCAATAAGAAGAGACTTGCTTGGGCCAAGAAACACAAATATTACACAGGTGGAAATCTTTTGTCTGAATTTGACATTATTGGTTCCAACTCCCTTGTCTTTGTGAGATGAATAGTCTGTGAATGGATGATCTCCACATGTGAATATAGATTATAGATTTCATAGTTTTGATGTCTTCACCATTATTCCATGATGTGGAAAACAGTAAAAAATTAAGAAATACCCTTCAGAAAGTAGGTGTGTCGAAAATGCACATCCCTTTTCACTTTACAGTCAGTAATTAGAACTATCAATAAAGATGATAAAAATCTATGTATAATAAAAATACAATTGTAATGATTGATTTTCGGAAATCAACAAAAATGACCAATTTCTTAAATTATCCAATTGCAGCCCTTGTTTTGAGAACTTTGTGCCCTCTACTCATGCAAGGATAGCACCACTCTAAACATGAGATTCCTTGGTATGTTCTTATGGACTTCCTTCTTCAGTTAAAACCTCAGATTTTCTATGGGATTCATGTCTTGAGACTAAGATGCAGTATGTTGATTTTGTGGTCCAATGTTTTGTGGATTTTGGTGTGTGCTTGGGGTAAATGTCTGTTTAGAAGATCCACTTGCAATCATATTTCTGGCAGATCAAGCAGGTTTTAGGCTAAAATATTCAGGTATTTGGCCACAATATTGTTGACCGTATGAAGGGACCAGGATTGGTGGAAAAACCCCATAGCCCCACCACCATATTGCACAGTAGTTATGAGGTAGTTAGGAGGTACTTGTGCAACCTTTGTCTTGACGCCAAGCCCGCTGGCGGTGTATGTGGCCAAAGAGTTTCTGTTTCATCTGACTATGGCACCTGGTACCAGTCCAATGCTGTTTAGCAAACTCCAGCTGCTTACATTTGTTAGTAGCTTCTTGTTGATTTTTAGACCATGGTTCTGTATCTCTCCAACAGTGAGATAATTTTCTTTGGCCGAAACATCTTCCTCACTGCATTGTGGGTAAGAATACCCATTGTGGGTGCTTTGTAACCCTTACCAGGCAGGTTTAACACTGTTCTATTTGTTTTCACCTTAATCATTTAAATGATTGCATTAACAGCGGTATGGGGCATATTTAGGTTAGTAACAACTCATTGGTAATGACAACAAATGTTTTATGTACTCATTGATTGATTTATGAAGGTCAACAACAATATGTCTCTTTTGTGTAATTGTGATAGATGAACATTTTGTTTATATGCCTTAACTCATTTTCATATCACAGTGAAAGAGGAAGCCGTGGAAGGCCACCGTTCAGTTCCCTAAGACCAAGAGATACTTAAGTACAATGCTTTCATGTTTTCTTTTTTTTTTAAAGGTGCAAAATTTGACACCCACATATTTAGGAACATGCGTTTTTATGTGTGTTTTTGTGTAACCAATTACATAAATATATAGTGAGGAGCCATGGTAACACTCGAGGATCAATACCTGTCTCTACACTATAATGCCTTCTCTTTACTGGTCTCCCTGGAATTCCAACTGTCAATAAAACCCTTAAAAACTATATGTAAGGAGAGTGTGGGTCCAAAATAATATTGTTTCCCATATTTGAACTATGTTGCTCCTCTGCAGCCTGTTTTGCTCATCTTCATGGGCCAATCATTTAGGAAGTGACTCCTCTGTCTTTCCCTTGCATACCTTCTAAACACACAGTGACTTAATGTCTACCTCCTCTGTCTTTCCCTTGCATACCTTCTAAACACACAGTGACTTAATGTCTACCTCCTCTGTCTTTCCCTTGCATACCTTCTAAACACACAGTGACTTAATGTCTACCTCCTCTGTCTTTCCCTTGCATACCTTCTAAACGCACAGTGACTTAATGTCTACCTCCTCTGTCTTTCCCTTGCATACCTTCTAAACGCACAGTGACTTAATGTCAATCTCCTCTGTCTTTCCCTTGCATACCTTCTAAACACACAGTGACTTAATGTCTACCTACTCTGTCTTTCCCTTGCATACCTTCTAAACACACAGTGACTTAATGTCTACCTCCTCTGTCTTTCCCCTGCATACCTTCTAAACACACAGTGACTTAATGTCTACCTCCTCTGTCTTTCCCTTGCATACCTTCTAAACACACAGTGACTTAATGTCTACCTCCTCTGTCTTTCCCTTGCATACCTTCTAAAC
>JACXGK010010947.1:0-16929 GCA_016801125.1 Novumbra hubbsi
TGTACTGACTTAGATTCTTGTTGTCATCTATTGTACTGACTTAGATTCTTGTTGGCATCTACTGTACTGACTTAGATTCTTGTTGTCGTCTACTGTACTGACATAGATTCTTGTTGTCATCTACTGTACTGACTTAGATTCTTGTTGGCATCTACTGTACTGACTGAGATTCTTGTTGTCGTCTACTGTACTGACATAGATTCTTGTTGTCATCTACTGTAATGACTTAGATTCTTGTTGGCATCTACTGTACTGATATAGATTCTTGTTGTCATCTATTGTACTGACTTACTTAGATTCTTATTTGTCAACTATTGTATTGACTTATTTAGATTCATATTGTTTTACAGACTTAGACTCTTCCACCTGCAAGATCATCATTATGGAGTCTTGGAGTGTGGAGCTCACAACGTGACATGAACATCAATCACCCAGGAAGACGTCATGTACAGCTAGTTCCCCTTTTACCACATGTCTACTGTCCTGGCAGCGGGATCCTCTTGATGTGAGGAGTGGTCAAACAAACGTCAGGTGGATGTAGCTTGCCCATGTGGACGTGTTGTCATGGAGCCAAAGAAAGGTGTTATGTAAGTATAGCAGATAATGCATGTTGTTTAATCTAACAAAAATCCTAAAGTATTGAACATTTATTATTTGGGTTCTGTGGCAAACTCCACATTCACCAGAACTATACTGTAGCCTGTAAACAAATAATCTGAAATGTGAAGGTCGTCACTAGCTACTGTAAAGACTGAAAGGGCTGGTCACTGACTTGCTCAGTGGATGTGTAGTACACAAGGCAGGCTTTCTCTCTGAATTCAATGCATAGTTCTACGTTGTAAGCTTGCACAGGTGTTATGGTTTGCGCCAAAAATGGAATCCAGGCCAAAATGCTTTACTGTGTTCTTATAACACCATATAATAATTTTCACTTGGTCTAAATCTACAACACGCATTCTGACAACCTGTACCCAAGATTTTTTTTTTTTTTTTTTTGCCAAACACCCATAAAGACCACTTTTTGTGAAGCAGTGGGGTTTAATAAAGTAGTATCCATGGTGTCTACTAGCACATCTGGGGTACCTCCTTTACAGTTGACAAAGGCCTATTGATGGCCTCACTGATTAGTGCAGGATGCCCTGGTCCAAACAGATTCCCGGTTGTGCCATATTTTTTCTCTTTCTTAAGACTTATTCAGGGAATATTCAGTGCCTTAACAGCATTTTTTATATGCTTCCCCTCATTGGTACATTTGAACTTATTCCGGATTTGCTTTAAATGTTCATTGGTCTTCATGAAGGGGTCCGAATACTTTACTCCGAATCCGGAATACTTTACTTTGTTAAGAATTGTAGGTACTAACCAAATCTGGGACCTCCCAGAGACAGATGTGTTTATTATGAAATCATGTGAAACACAATTTATTTGCACACACCAGGCAGACAGCTCATTCGGTTTGTCAGAGCACAAGTGGGGAATAATCATGCAGTCAATTATTTTAAGTTTTATATTTTTAAATAAAACTGAACATATTTTATTGTTCACTTTTATATTATTTGTGTTGATCAGTGACGACTCTTGATTAAATCTATGTTGATTTCACTTAGTTAACGTCCAAGGGAGAGCGAAACGTCCAAGGGCGTGACCTCCTTCAAAACGTGTGGTGACTTGTGTCTTCAAACCAACCAGAATCCTTGAAGCCTGGGACAATGACTTGCGGAGCGTGACGTGCCCGACCATTTCTCGTTTGAGTCCGCCTCTGTTCACCGTCAGCTGAGGAAGCGACTGAATGACACTTTAGGTCTCTTTTGTAGTTTTTCTGTTATTATGATTTTATTTTAGTCGGTCAGTACACTATGTCAACGTTTTGAATTGGATTGGTTTTATCAAGGTAAGTGACGGTAACTCTCCGCCTGTCGTTTAGGGAATAGTCCAGATTGATATCGGACTTCTGCGGGTTAAACAGTGGGCGTACGTAAGTGGGGGCACTCAAATCGAAACTAAGAATGGTAGAGCGAAATACGTTCTTCAAGATGCTAAATGATTGTATTTTCTTGAACAATATGTAACCTTAGTATGCCTTCGCGTGATCATCACAGTTATATTCCTAATCTAGATATAATTTATAAATGTTATTCTCTCTTTCATAGATACAAGCTCTTGATTACCCTGCTATCACATTCTGAATCAATTCATGGATAGAAGACACACCTTTTACTTATTCGCAGGGATGTAATTTATTTGAATTACAAAAAAACTGCTCAAAATAATAGATGAGCATTTTTGTCTACCCTCTCCTGATTCAGAATGTACACAACCTGAATAAATTCGCAGAACTCATAACAATTAAAGCAATATTTTTAAGTTCATTAGTTTAGCAGAACGTACTGGTTTAGGTCTATTTAAACGTATATATTATAATTTCATACATCTTAAATTATTGAGAAAGCTTACACAAGTATTTTCAGGTAATACAACAAAAGGGAAAGATTTGAGTTGTAGTTCCTTAATGGAATTGTGTAATATACTAAACCACAGCTACTTTATTCTCGCCCTTTCACGTGAACTCTTTAGATACCACCCAGCACTGTATTTTGTTAATGACTGAGAGTTGGTTATTGAGATAATTTTTTTTAAATAATTTCAATACCATGACATTTGTTATAAATGTTCAACCTCTGCATTTTGTAGATTGATTTGAAGGGGGACGAACTAACCGATAACTTTTCTTTTCACCCACTATTTGCAGGTGGTGTTCTTTTAAAGATGGCGTTTGTGAGAAGAGTAATTTGAAAAGAATGGAAGCATTGAAAGGGAAATGGAAGGAAAAGAACATTTTTAATGTTTGCACCCTGATCCTATTGGTAAGAGACTTTTACAAGAACAAATTCACACTTTCCTGTCTTCCATCAACAGCGTCTACCATAATGCCCCATTGATTCTTAGTCTACAAGTCAAATCAACCGCACCATAACACCAAGTAGATGTCTAATTTGATAATCATACTGCCATTTCATTCTGTGTCAATTAGTAAATAAATTAACTGGTAATTTAATGAACTTATCAGTTGGCTTAATCAACAGATATTTTGTGGAATTACCCAAACTTAATGTTTGGTTGTTTTTTTTGCACTATGTTACAGTGCTGGGCAGTAGGCCTTTCCCTCACTGCACCAACACCTTCCAGTAGTACACTTATCCAGTGCCACAAGGGAAGTCATTACTTCAGTAAAGACGGGTTTTGTTGTGGAAAGTGTCACCAAGGTAGGTTTCCCCTGTATTGTGTGTTCACCCTACATTCCTTTCACTGGGTCTATGGATCCCACGACTTAACTAAATCTGTTTTTCCAAATGTGATCTTCAGTGTGTTGCTGTCATTGGCAAGGCTATATGCATCATTTGTATAATGTATCATGTTATATACTATTACTGTCTGCTAAATCAGGCTAAATACTCTAACTGTATACTGTTATGATGTACTATATCTTTATTTGTTTTCTTTATTCCCTTTCTGCTACTCTGTCTTTTTGATGAATGGGAACCTTCTAAAATGTATCTCGTCTTTTCCAGGGTTTAGGTTGTTGAAGGACTGTGATAAAAACTATGACAATGCGCAATGTGCAGCTTGTGGGAAAGAAACATACAGGGAGAGTAGCAACGCCTTCCAGAAGTGTGACCGTTGTACAGGATGTGTTGGTAGCGTAAAGTTATTCCCAATAATGGCAATCGTGTACATTACATGGATAGTTATGATGTATAACAATTACTGCCAATTAATTAACAATTAACGCCCCCCCCCCCCCCTTATTTGTGTTAATGTCTTCCCCTTGGCTCCGGTGTTCTAAAGAAAATGAGGAACAGGTGTCTCCGTGCACCCCTAGCCAGAACAGAGTGTGTCGCTGCATAACAGGCTTCTACCTAAGTCTTATAGACTCGGAAACAAGGGAGTGCCTCAAGTGCAAGGAGTGTGGTTCCGGAGAGAGAGCAACGCAGAAATGTGAGTTTGTGTCTGCTAGTGTGGTTCGTCAACAAGACATCATGGAAAGTGTCAGTCCGCTACAAATTTGTTTTGAGCTACAAGCTTAAATGAAACATAACATTTTTCGTGTGATGTTCATGCTATTAAATGTCTCTTCAGCTTGCCACTTGCCCGTAGCTAACAATACTATTTATGACTGCCAAACAAACGATTAATGAAGAAACCATTGCTCACTAAGAAGAACAAAAATGCTTGTCTCAAGTTGGCGAAATGCATTTGTAGGATCCTTGTATGATCAAAAGTTCTATGAAAATAATGAAAGGACAGTCGAAACCACTGTTTAGGGATGTTTTGCTGTATCAGGACTCAAGCCTTGACTGCATTAGAAGGAATTCTGCACTGTATTGTTTAGAAAAAAGTCAGTCAGTGGTGGAAGTGCCTTCTGTTAGCCCTGATTAATGCTTGGTGGGCTTGTGGTATATTGCCTATATATTCAGTTTATCGGCCGGAAACTTCAACCCCTTGACAAATCATACTGAATCAGTAAAGAACATAAATGTTCATGAGGTTCTTTTTACAACCCTGTTGGGATACTGTGTAAGATGTAAATAAAAACAGAATTAAATGACGACCAAATTATTTAAATCATATATTTAATATAAAATGGTACAACGACAACATATTAAATGTTTAAACTGAGACGTTCTTATTTCTTGATTGTGATGCCAGCAACACATCTCAAAAACAAGTTAATCGCCAGAAGTGAAGATGGGGAGGGGTTCACCACTTCGAAGGACTGCACGGGCAAATAGTGCAACAATTTAAGAATTCCTAACGTTATATTGCAGAGAGTTTGGGGGACTAATCCGTTCATAATATTATTAAACAATTCAGAGAATCCTGAGAAATCTGTATGTGCAAGGGACAAGGCCGAAAACCCATACTTGGGTGGCCATGATCTTCGGGCCCTCAGATGGCACTGCATTAAAAACTGAAAAATATTCTGTCGTGGAAATCACTACAGGAACTCAGGAACACTTCCTAAAACCAATGTCTCTGAACACAGTCGCTGCATCCAGTCGCTGCATCCACAAATGCAAACTCTGCCAGGCAAAGAAGAAACCATACAATAAACAACACCCAGAAAAGCCAGCGCCTTCTCTGGGCCGGAGCTCATTTAAGCAGTATAAACTGTCCTGTGGGCAGGGTTTTAACATTAGAAATTACTTTTGGCTTTTTGTTCAAAAGCCAGCAACCGTGATGCTACAGGGATTCATTAGTGTAAATGGTTGCATTACTTGCCCATCTGTGAAGGCACCATGAATGCCGAACAACATATACTTATGGGTTTTGGAGAAACATATGTTAGCATCTAGACAAAGTCTTGTTCAGGAAAGGCTTGGCCAATTTAGCAAAACAATGTGAACTGTTAAGCAGCTGAAATATTGTTAAAAGAGTCGATGACCACAGTGGTATCATGCCCCTGTCATAACGGCCCCTGTCATAACGGCCCCTGTCATAACGGCCCCTGTCATAACTGCCCCTGTCATAACTGCCCCTGTCATAACTGCCCCTGTCATAACTGCCCCTGTCATAACTTTTTTGGAAATGTGTTGCTGGCATCAAATTCAAAATGGCTATGTATTTTTCCAAAGACTATTGTCCTTTGTACTATTGTACTATTTTCAATCAAGTTTCAAAAGAAATTTGAATAATATAATATGCAAATAATATTTGCATATTAGTGTTCTGTTTTTATTTAGTTTTTTACGTTGCGTCACATATTTTATGGAAATGGGGTTGTACATAGTAGTTGTCATAAAGGACTTCTTCAGACATCCAATCTAAAACCTCAAAGAGCCAATAGGACGTTAAAGCACAATGACTATGAAAAGCCCTCTAGAAAGGCCTGATCCAGCCGGTCGAATATACACACTACAAAGGAGTGAATGTAAATCTCCCTTTTAAATAGCTTCATTGGTCAAACACCTGTGTGTGCTTGCTAGTGGCCTTGTACTTACTGTTCTGTTGTTGACAGGTACCTCTGAGAGCAACACGGTGTGTGAATGTAGGGACTTTTACTACCGTAACCATTTGAACAGAAAGACCTGTCTCCCCTGCAAAAAGTGAGTAATGGTTTGCGAGTGACCTGTATCATGTATTGCTCTATTGTCTATGAAGGTGCTTGGTTTTGTTGTTTTTTGATTGTAAACGGGAAGTTGAATGGAAACTGTCTGCAACATTGTGCAACCAACTTTTTATTCCAGGGGGGAGTTAAAATAGCAGAAGTATTTTGCTATGTCGACAATTTTGTGGTCACACCAATCTGGGTCCTGGAGAGATATTGTCCTTTGCAATGTACTGACTAATTGAAAATAGTGTGCATTGTGGCTTTAGTTCCAGCCTGTCTCCCCTGTTGAACACATTCATCCTCACTTGGATCAAGCCATGTGTGGCTACCGAGGGCCTTCAGCTATGTTGGAGGGTTCTAGTCAACACCAGCACACTTGTAGTTGTTTAATTTTGCTTTTGATTATTTTCTATAATGAAAAGTTTTTGGGAAGTTGAATGAATAATAATTATTAATCTACTGGCTCTATTTCTTAATTTGTTTATGGAGCTATGCTGTATTTTGAAGTGTTCTGTTCTCACAAACTCTCAGCCCCTTAACAGAACACATTTCATCTTCAAATTCCGGCCGGTTCCTCTTCAATAACATGCAATTTCCTGTGTACCATTTCCTTCCTTCCAGTTGTACGTCAGCTGACTGCATGCAGGAATGTCATCCAGAACCTCCCATTAAGATAAAAGTTGTATCTACTTGTAAGTGTTTGATCATTTTTGGGGCAAGGTCTAGGCATAACATTGTTTGTCTTATTTAGTGCGTCACTAGATACTTTGAAACATTTTAAAGCGGTCGTCACTAAACATCGATTGATATTCCGATTTAAAATCCCAGTCGTTCACCAAACAGAAGGACCCATGAGGGGGGTACGCTGCTCGGTTGCCTGGGAGCACATGCATCACGGAGTCACACCTGGACCACTGCTCTTTCCTCTCTTTCCCCGCTGTTCCTATTCATAAAGCATATCAGTTTCAGACTGTATATTATGCAGACACGTGTGTGTGTGTCCAAACGTTTGACTGATACTGTGTATATAGCCTACACTGATTAGCCAAAACATGTCGACACGAATAACATTGATCGTCTCCTAACAAGGGCATGTGTCAAGCTCCAGATAGATTAGATGGTACGCGAACAATCAGTCCTCTTCAACGTGTTGGAAGCAGCAGAAACAGGCAGGAGTAAAGACCTGAAAGCAGGCTTGGAATTTGGTAGTTTTAGGGGCAAGGTCATTTGGCCTTCAGTGTCACAGGTTTGGAGCTTAGAAATAAACAACTTGAATTTTTGATAAGCAAAAAACAAGCATGACATAGAAATATATTTCTATATATATATATATATAGAAATATATATAGTGGTCAGTACCTCTCAAATCTGGTCCAAAGAAGGTAAAGCGGCGACAGGGTCATCGGGGGCAAGGCTCATTCATTGACGTGCGGTCCGATCCAACAGACAAGCAACTGTAGCTGAAATTGCTGAAAAAGTTCATGCAGGTTTTGATAGAAAAGTGTCAGAACAGACAGTGCATTGCTGTTGGTTGCATGTGGGGCTGCGTAGCCACAGATGTGGGTGTCCATGCTGACCCCTGTCCACTGCCGAAAACACCTACAATGGTCACGTGAACATCAGAACTAGACCAATGGAAGAAGGTGGCCTGGTGGATCACAATTTTTTTCACCTGGATGCCTGTGTGTCTCTTACCTGGAGAACACGTTGCATCATGAGGGAAGAAGGCAAGCTGGCAGAGGATGTGTGACGCTTTGGGCAATGTTTTGCAGGGACCTGCCATTTATGTGGATGCTACTTTGAGAGCTGTGTATACAGTTAGACTTTGTGATATCTGCAGAGAAACGTTTATGGACCACTGTCTTGAAAGTATTGGAACTACACAATGTCTGTCGCACATTTCCAAGAGCCCTGCAGCATGTCTAGATTCTCATTTTCTGCATTTGTTCTCCATTGTCTAGATCCACCATATGGCACTTCCACGTCAACCCTACTACTTGTGTTTGGCTGTGGGTTTGTGTTTCTACTGGTCGTGGTGATGATCTTGGCCTGCGTGATGTTCTGGAGAGTGAATGGTTCGAGCTCCTTCCCTTCTCCTGGGATTATTTCTCCGGGCTTCGTGTCCACTCAGGTGAGACCTTTGACCCCTGACCTCTTCTGACTGGATGAACCCTATTTGATTTAATCATTTAAAGCGGGGATGGGAAACCCTGGTCATGGCTTTAATTAGACTGACCTGGATGACCAGTTATGTTGAATTTAGGCCTTGACTGAGGAAGGGTTCACTTGCTGTTTCAATACATCTCACTTCCATTCAACTGTAGCCAGTGCTTATTTTCATGTTTTCCATTGTCTGTGACTGTAGAAGATGATCCAAGAGCACCAAGACAAGGTGTTGATCCAGACTCAAGTCTTTTCATCTGCCCCGGTGTGTGAGCAGCCGCTATTGAGCCGACTACCAGACTGTGTCCCCAAGGAGATAAAGAGTAAGTGTCTGTCTATGGTTGGCAAATATTATTGGAGGTTCCACTGCATACAAAATGCCGTTCATATAAATGGAAGGGCTTTTCATTTTTGTTTTAAATCCTTCACATTTTGACCCAATAATAGTGCATAATGAGAAACAGAAAGTCAATGCAAAATGTTGTAACTATATCTGGCCCATTATATTATTTTCATTTACACATTATATAAATATTAATTTAATATTAACCAATTTGCTGCATATGTTGTTCATAATGGCATTTTAAATGAGCATCTATCCAATTCGTTCCTCAAAGTACTCTCTGAAATAAGTATTGTAACTGTCCTTTCAAAATGTCCTATTTTCTGCTATTGTGAAAATATTATTAATAATTGATATCATTTAGAATTTTAAACACAACCAGCCTGTTAAAAAGCCAGACGTAGTATGTACCTGTGAAACCGGCTCTATTTTAGGATTGTGTAATGGTGGAGCTCTGTAATACACACCTTTGTTGGCAATTTCAACTTGTGAAAGCAGGCACTGTTACGCAAGGATTGGTAATTGACATGCTTTACCGCAACTCACTTGCTCTCAGGTGGGAGGGGTGGAAATATTTGAGGTGTGTTCTTAAAAAACATTTTCCGAAGTTCTTTCCACTAAGTTCTTAATCGAACCCAAAGAAGGTACTGATGAAAATGAACAAGGGTTTCAGCTGACAATAAAAATGGCTCTTTTGAGATGACAGCCAAGGTACACTTTGAAACGCTAAAAGTCCATCCATTAATTTTATCTCATCATGTGTAAAACCCCTGTGATGTATCATGTCTTTCGTAACTTGTGAACTTTGAATTTAGAATAGATTTTCTGTGAAAACTTAGATTTTTCATAAATTGTATGAAAACGTAACCCGTTTTATGACAAAAAGCATCCATGGTGCGAACACATTGCAACTTTTGGGGAAGTGTGAATGTGATCTGTACAACCATGAATGTTTGGGAGCTGTATATTAGCTCCTCCAACAATGCCTCCCTCCTCCTTTTGACAATTCTGGCCTGTTTCATTGACCATGGTTTCCCAAACACCTGTTAGTTATCAGCACAGTCTCGAACTTTGACGGTAAAAGGGCAGCTACTTGTGATAAGTTCATATTCATGCCTGTATTATCATCCCAATCAATACTCATCTATCCCACAAACGGAAACCCTTCCCGTACAGATACCGCTTTTCATGTAGCCGCTGTGTCGGTACATTTAATCTCCCGTAATATTTCTGAGATAAACATGTACTTTTTATGACTACTAGTTTAGGAGAAACGATTTTTTACAAGGAATTGTAATTATAGTGTCAATTTCTGTCTCGAAAGCAGTCAGTAAAGAGGTCATTCGGGGCATTTGTGTGTCAGCGTGTGTGTGCTTTTCTATGCGCGTTAAAATTTCAATCCAATGATTTTGTTCTCTTTCTCTCTGTCCCTGTGGCTTGCGGTCTCCCTCTCTCTGTGTCGTTCTTTCCTTGCAGTCCCCGACTTTATCTATTCGGTGTTGGAGCAGGTTCCCCCGCGTCGTGTGAAGGAGCTGGTGCGTTCCCTGGGTGTGAGTGACAGAGTGATAGAGTTGTCCGAAAATGACTACCTCCGTGACACTAAGGAAGCCCAGTACCAGATGCTGAAGGTCTGGGCCAGTGGACAATCACAGGGACGAGGAGGGATACTCAGTAGCCCCCTACTGCATGACCTCTTGGTTAAGCTGAGAAACATGGAGCTAGGTGGCGCTGCAGAGGAGCTGGAGACCATTTATGGGGATAACTCGAGACGCAAGACTTCTCTAACAGACAGGAAGCAGGACTATTGATCAAGGTGCTGGTTCCCCCATAGAAATACACCGCTTTGTTAAAATCCTTTCCTATGCACTTCTCAATAGCATATAATATGTTTTTTTTTCTGTGCGTTAATCTAGAAAACAGCTTGAGTCAGTGTCGACCTGTCTGGAGCGATATCGTACCTGCACACAAAGCTTATCGCAGTAACGTTGTTTGCTTACTTGTAAAGGCTCCCTACAGACGTAACACATTTCCGCCTAACTATTCGTTTTCTGGGAAGCTGAGTAAGAAAACGTTGCTAGGCTTTATGCCAAATGTGATCTTGGCAGTAAGGCAGTAAGATAGATGTCAACTGAATTTGCGGCATGAAAGCCACAAAAAGATATTTTGCAGTGGGAGGAGAATTCAATGAGTAAGACCTTTTAACTGTTGAGCATAACTGATCTACGTTGATAGATAGATGTTTTGATCTCAACTAGAAAATAAAAGAGCTTGGAAATTGGGGGGAAATGCTTGCTCCAAAGATAAATGCAAGTTTATAATAATACTTTCCTGTATATAATTGTACAATCAAGGTAGTGGAATAATAGAATTGCTAAATCCTATTATTTCCTACTTGTTTGTTGATTTCACTTTATTTACAAAGTTCAAAGAAATTAAGAGTTTCACTGTCTGTCACTGAATATTTTATGCCATAATTACCTTTAGGTTACATGTGCTTATTTTTTGCCACATTTTGGGTTAAATGTGCATAAATATTGGTGTATATGAACCACAGTAAAATTTGTTTTTCCTTTGGAAGTTAAGCTACAATACCAACATTCTAACTTTGTTAATCAAGGCTGTCCTAACTTCTTAATTACAATCCAAATTGATAACATTAACTCTCTAGAGCAGTGGTTACCAAACATTTAAAACCCAAGATCACTTTAATTTTCAAAATGTGGTCTACTTGCAAAGGGTGGTGCGGTACTTTTAAAATGTTACTGCTCGCCAGGTTAGTTGTATACAATCATCTCAAGAGGCAAATTTAGCTAGCTAAGTAAACATGAATGATGCTCGGAAAAATATTTTGAAGAACACATTTTTTCAGAAATAGGGTAAAAAATATTCAGAACATTGCTCTGTAACTCTGTGCACCGCGTCGACAAAGTTGATGTTAATGATGGAAATTCAGGAGCAGTTTTGAGGAGAATGCGGAAAGAGTTGTGCAGGGATCCCATTTCGCATTTAGCCCGAAACTCGATTCTGATTGGCTTGATTATATTTTCCCTCACTGAATAAGACACTCACAGCCACGTAATGGAGATTAAAATCACAATCGACTGTTTGTTGACCACTGCTCTAGAGATTACCCTTGAAGCATTTAAGCTAGAGACACACAACCAAGTTTATTTTCATGCTGTCCTAACTTTCAAATCGTAAACTTGCTTCAATAATATATAGATGTTCTTCAAGTTTTATATCTAGCTTCCCTTTATGTTGATGTTCAGAATGTGCAAAGAAAGAACAGTCACGCAATGTAAATAATGTCCTGTCTATGTCCGCTCAGGTGGGAATCAGAAGCAAAATGTATAGCTAGGGAAAGTAAGGGGAAAGATGGGGAAACGAGAAGGTATTAAAATAATTTGCCTTTTATTGATACTCACATACTTCTATTTTGCACATTTATACTGATGAATGATGTATGGTATATGTTATATAGGGCAGTTTTACACAGTGCCATGTGCAAATCAATTAACCTTTTTTTTGGTCCCTGACCATTAAGTATGGGAAGCACACTAACACTTAATTAAATGTTATGGTATTATTTCCTGTTAAGATGAAATACCAACAGGATACTCAAGCCAGTCATTAACGCTTCTCTATCTCTATGCTGCATTAATCAACCAGAACCCTATCCAAAGATATTAGCATTATGTTGTTATGGTGTTTAAAGTCTTTTTTTCCCTGAATTATGTTGATACTGTCTAGATGTAAGGGTGGACATTTTCTGGTTCTTTGTTAGGTTATTTTGTCCAGAATATCAACCTATTCAAATGTTGTATTTTACTACAGTCTTGTTATAGGGTTTTTATCATGTTTTTATTTTACTTAATTGCCTAGGAGTGTAATCCCTTTGTGATGGTTACTATTCCATTGATCAAACTTCTAAAAGAAGCACATTGAGACCGGATTGGTTGGGGCCATCATTTTGGATCACCACTAATTCATTGGTTTATCCGTTCATTAATTGTTTTGGGTCTGTACTGTTTGGGCACATCTAGACCAACCACACATACTGTGATCCTTGAGTCGTTATTACCAAGCACATCAAGCTGGCATTAATAAGGATCAGTCAATGAAATGACATGCCTCACCGTGCTGAACGCTCTCGGGAGACTAAACTGGGGGATCCGTGGATCCTTCCTCCATGTATGAGATTCGATCAAATTCTGTAGCACTTTTTGGATTTGAGCAAAGAACAAAGTATTTTTTTTACAGATCATTAGTTTTGTAGACCTTTAAATAAAACATGTTTTGTACAAATCACCAGGTGTGGTTGCTGTTTTTGTTAATGACATTCTGTGCTACGTAGAGCTGTATGTAGCTGCGTGATGCGTTAAGGTTGGCGGTCCTAACTGTGTAGAACCTCTGGTATGTTGTGTCTCTGCATTCCATGACTTTAACGATTCTTCTGGCGCTCCCTCTTTTCCTTTGATTCTTTTAAAAAAGATATTTCCTGTTTCTCTCCACAACACGGCTCTATTCCATTACATCCCTCTCTTTGTTCACTTTCGTCAATACTACTTGTCTGCGCATCTGCTGATATAACAATCGCTATCATTCTCCAACATTCCTCAGTCAACTTCCCCTCTGGATCTCTGATAACTGACCAGGACATTTGGTGCCCCGGCCATGTTTTTCTAGGCCCAGTCCTTGTATAGGGTTTGGGGGTATGATCACTGCCTGTTAAATACCTGTTTACAGCTCCATGTTTTGTCATGATAGAAACAAACGACATTTAGGCAGAAATCTATTCGCGCCGTCCTCAACAAACGGCTACACGGTAACCACCCAAACACCCACCAGGCCTACACCTCAACCAGGTAATAGCACAGATTGTTTTCAAAATCCAGTTGTTCTGGTTAGGTGAGTTGATATATGCAAGGGTGCTAGTGAAAGGGAGGGAGGCTGGAGAGGAAGGAGCACGGAAAGAGTAAGAGAACCAGAGGTCTGACAGAAACTAAAGATGACTGATGCAAGATGAATCCTACTAACCCCAGGTAATGATTTATATTAAATATTACACCACCTAGGCAATTCATTGTTTATCGTTGTTTGATTGTTGTCCCCAGTTAGTGCAACAATCCGATGCTCCTAGTATTGTGTTGACAATTCTAGAGTCAGTGATATTGTTGTACTGAATTAGTTCAATGCTGTGTGTTAAACCTCAGCGACAACACAGGCTAAAATGGCTGCTACGACCCATGGTTGCAATTGCATCATAATTAACAGTAATACAGTTTTATTTTTAGGTTTGAATCACTAATGTTTTGCTCCAGGGGCTTATATGTGCTGTGTCTATATGAGAAAAGTATCTATCTTTGTCCATCTCAGGCCTTGTGAATATTTACTACTAGTAATATCCAGATGGAACGTTTTAGTTGTGATGGATGTATGGCTGGCCACGTGCAGGTCTTGTCCTTGGACAAGTCCTTGGACAAAATCACTACATCTAACTTTAGATGAAATCACATAATCAAAATCACTTCTTCTAACTGTAGCTTTTACAGTAATCTCTGATCATTGTTATTTGATAGCCACCATTATATAGAAACCCTAGAGGCTGGCGGTGGCTGAAACAAACTGGTAGTCCCCAATATGTTCCCACATTGTATTTGAATGGCCTGTGCTTGTATACTGCAGATTGTGTCTGTATTTGTTCACAGTGTAAATGATAGATGGCAGGTGATGGCATATGTTCTAAGGTGTCATTTCCCCTGTCCATTCTAGTGCCTCTAGTGAATTAACCTGCCATTGCTCTGAATATGAGCATTTTTCGTGACTGTGTTTGGAGATAATTGCTGAAAACATGTCAGTGCACATCAAGCTACCCATCATGATGCTGGATACATTCGAATAATTCAGGCGTAGCCACAACATCTTTCATAGCCACAACATCTGTCATAGCCACAACATCTGGCATAGACAAAACATCAGGCATAGCCAAAACATCAGTCATAACCAAAGCATGAAGCATAGCCTAAACATCAGACATGGTCAAAACATCAGTCACAACCAAAGCATCAAGCATAGCCAAAATAGCAGTCATAGCCCAAAATTCTGGCACTGTCAAACGATCAAGCTTAGCCAAAACATCAGGAATATCCAAAACATCAGGCATAGCCTAAAGATCATCAATAACCAAAGCATAAGGAATTGCCAAAACATTAGGCCTAGCCAAATTAAACTTTTTGTTACACAAGATAAAGAAAAGATAATGCACTGTTTATTTTTTTCCAGCAATGGCAAATAACCTAATATATATGGAATACAGCTACAGTGGAAGACCAAAGAATGCTCACCGTGATGAAGTAAAAAGGTATACAGAGCTGTCCAACAGGTCTGGAGCACTATGAGGTAGGCTTGGATGTCATGGCATGAACATTTACTTCACCAGCTGAACCGCAGATGCTGGACGTCAAAAACACTAGTTAACTTAGAAAATAAGAAGGCCTAAATAAAAGAGATTGAGTTTTGGAGAATAATATTATTATTAATAGATTATTGACAAGTATGTTGAGATAACAAAAGTGTTCAGATAATAGGGAATTGGCAAACCAAATTGTCTGTGAAATAAGGTGGAGGGGGTGTCATGTTTCAGACATGTATTGATGACACGTGAATTGGCTCACTTGATTAATGATGTGACTGCTGACAGCTCCAGTCAGATGAATGACTTCTGAAGTATACAGAAACACCATGTCTGCTCAGATACAACCTAACACCACTTAACTCACGCACCTGACCTAAAACCAAATTAGCGTGCATGTTTGAATGTGAAGGATTTTCAACCAATTGCCAAATATGACAAAACTAAACTTTAATGAGTCTAATAACTTTGGGCCTCCACATTTTGTGGAAGTAAAAACCTTTAAATTGCAGCTGATAGTCAGCATTTCAACTTCTTAGTAATTGTTTCATTTCAAATCTACTAGACTACAGAGCTAAAACTAAAACATTTTATTGTTGTCCAAATACTTATTGACTGCACAGTATATTTAGTATTGGCAATCTTTCTGGCCAGAAATAGACTCTAATGGTTATGTTACAAATATACTTAAGCCAATTCCTTGTACGAGTAAACTACTTGGCAATAAAGCAGATTCTGATTCTCAATATATTTCCATGAAATATATATTCTATTTCCATTTTTTTATAAACGTTCACGAAATCTCAAACAGAATGACTGCAACTAAACTAAAATGCATATTTGTCCCACATCTCAGTAGTCTCCCCTTACATTAGCAATTTTCTTTTATACGGATGAGTCATTTAGTAGACTTAGTTTCATTAACATAAATAGCTTAATGAGACAACCCAGTAGCAATAGGAACACCTTACCCCACAAAGTAGCTTTCAGCAAAGTTATTTGAAGAGGAAATCAGACATTCTCATTTACAGCAATGACCTGGGGAATAGTTACAGTATGAATGAGTTTGTTGAAAGCTTGAGATGATTAGATGACTCATGTCAGTATGAGGGCCAGTTTTGACTGTGTTTACGGTGTGCAGGTAAGACCGTGGCCAATTAAAAAACAGAATATTACTATAAACCTTTATAGGGCCTGGGACTTTCTAATATATAATATTACTATAATCTAACACAGGACATGTGTTTCCCTAATGCATTTTCTAGCTTGAAACGTGAAACGAACGTGGTCATTAAAAAAATTCCCATCTTGAGTTGAACTTGTTGCATGTGAGGCTTAAAATACAGTGCTTAGTCAAGGTGAAATCCCATCTGTCCGTAAGATGACGCCACCAAAGGTCTAAAACCGATTACCTTTTACTCTAGTGCTATCAACTCTATCCACGGAGGTGGGCGAAGTGAGGTACCTCAGACCGAGGAAGCGACAGAGGAGTGGAAGGAAGGAGGAGAGAGGGAGCAACAGAGGGGTTCGGAGAGAGAGACAGATGTGACAGATGGGCTACCTCTGGCTGCAGACACTGCCGCCTACCACAAGGTGTCAGTAGACAAACACAGATCGAATACTGTGGGATTCCAGGTAGGTGTGGGCCACTTCTGTACCAACTCTAAAACCTACATAAAATCACATGTCAGAAACATCCTCCTGCCTAACAGAGGGCTATAAAGACTTCCTGATTGTCAGGCTAACATCTCCCTGCCTAACAGAAGGCTATGCAGACTTCCTGATTGTCAGGCTAACATCTCCCTGCCTAACAGAGGGCTATAAAGACTTCCTGATTGTCAGGCTAACATCTCCCTGCCTAACAGAGGGCTATAAAGACTTCCTGATTGTCAGGCTAACATC
>JACXGK010010948.1:0-16911 GCA_016801125.1 Novumbra hubbsi
GGTCAAGTGTTTTATAAATATCAACCCCCAAGTTTGACCTTACCGGTATGGTCAAGTGTTTTATAAATATCAACCCCCAAGTTTGACCTTACCGGTATGGTCAAGTGTTTTATAAATATCAACCCCCAAGTTTGACCTTACCGGTATGGTCAAGTGTTTTATAAATATCAACCCCCAAGTTTGACCTTACCGGTATGGTAAAGTGTTTTATCAGTATCAACCCCCAAGATAGACCTCACCGTTATGGTCAAGTGTTTTATAAATATTAGAGGTGTACTTTTCAGAACATGAGTAAATATTGTACCATGTCATATTTTTTGATTTTATAATATATGGAGGAATGGGCCTTGGAAAGCTATTTTAAATATATGATTGGGCTGTACCAGACTTGGTACAATACTTTTCATAAACTGCAAAATATATATTATCTTAGCCAAAGTAAAAAATGGATGACAAGCGTGTAGGCCTTTGACAGTGTAGACACATTTATGGTCGATTACAGTAATTTCTCACCAAGTTAAGACATGTACATTTCATAGTTACTGACGTAGTTATTCACTTTTGTTTTTAGTTCCTGCTTTTGTACAATCTCGCAATGCTTGTACAGATTACTATAAACTATACTGTTAATCTGACCAAACCACAACATTGTGTGCTTGTGACCTTATTCTGTGTGTGAACGATCAAAACCAACCTTTTGTGTTGCTCTGCAGAGATGAGAGCCCACTGAAGGCCAGCTTTATGCAGAACATGATTGAGGATCGAACAGAGTCTGCCTTATCATACTACGAGTTTTTGCTCCATATCCAACAGCAAGTGTCCAAGTAAACCCAGCATATGTAGTCAGTCTCGGGTTGCTGATAGGACTACTATCAGTGTGCGTGAATGACCGGCGGGAGGACCCAAACCTGTCAGGGACGCCTCCCTCACAGCATCTTCACTTGTGTAATCACCTTTCCTGAAGATTGTCCCCATATGCACACTTCCTTTCAAAGAAATCAAACTTTTTGTGGTAAACAAGACATGGACAGTGGTGACAAGACGAGGTGTGATTTTTGTCTCCATTTCCTGTGGGAATGGCTTGTTAAGACCAGGGAATTTGCTACATGGTATTATGTATGTCAATGATTGAGGAAATCAGTGTTCGTTCTTATGGAACAATGCTTTCTAAGAGCTATGTCTTCTCAGCTACATTTCTGGCTATGGAAGTCATCTTGTTCTACATAACCAGTTGTTTTCTCTAGGAGAATCACCTGCATCTGACTTGTTATGGGATCCCACCTTGAGTGTAAGAATACAATATCTCTGCTAATGTGAGAGGATATTAATCTAGCAGTTAGTGGTGAAGGACAGAAGTGTGATTTTATTTTGGTCATTTCGTCGAACAAACCTCTAGGCTTAATGTAACGTTTGAAGATACCTTGTTATAATGTGCTGCCTTGATTTGTTATCGACTAAGCGATGGAACACTGTCTCATCTCTGGAGTCTACAAAGTCTGTCAAAGACTCTTAAATGTTCTCCTGTCTCCTTTCCTGTGGACATTCAAAAGACTGCGGAAGATGTTGCTTCTTGGTTTTTGTTTAATTTATGAGAATCCGGATATGATTAAATCCTGTAATTGCCTTGTATGGGATCTCACTTTTTATTCAAACTCTGTTTAAATACAGACACTATATATATATGAAATATTTTAATAAAATAGGTTATGGGAAATTCTTTAACACAGACTTAACAAAAGCCATTGTGATCTTTTAATCATGCTTATTGATACTTGTATATTGAAAAGACTACATCATAATGGTAACGAATTGTTGATTTTAGTATGAAAATATTAGGTGAATTGATGCTAAGAAAATAAATGTTTGGAACTTTTTAAACCTTTGTTTGGTTTTTCATGGATGCGCAGATGTACGGTTAACATGGGTGTTGTCTCAAATTATATTTGTTTTGCTCCCCCTTGTGCTGTTATCTTGATGCTATTTAACCGGTGAGGAAATGTCAACTGTAATCATTAGGGTGAAAAGCAATAGAAACCTATCAGGATATTATATCAGAAATGAAGGAATAAATAGCCTCAATATTAATTTGTATTGAAGTACATTTTATATTTTTACATTTAACAAAACCAGCAGATGTTGAGGTTTTGGTATCGCATGCAGCATTGCACATGCAATTTATTGTTGTTGGCCAGAGAATGCGCTTTCCAAGATCTCCAGAAGTTAATTGGAGGTCAGCTAAAACCTACTGAGGAATTGCTGTGGTGAGGAAAGGCCATAGTCAAAGATTGGACATGACAAAATTGGAAGGGATGAAAAACTATTGAAGACCGACTAGTAAACATTCCTGGTGATGGATAATTGTTTCAATTACCTGTTGTCATCTGAATACTAAAAAGGAACATGATCCATTCAATAGAACTCCTTTGTTGGCTGCCTTTCTCTTGTTTGGAGTCATCACCGATTTAACTGGATGACATGCAACAGTAATATTGAAAAGGTAGATGGCATTGTGAGACATTTACATTGTGGTATTTTCCTCTGTGAGAACAATCTTTAACATTAGAGAAACGTATGGATGATCTGTTCTTGTAAGTTCTGTTTTCTCAAATTTACAGTGTCTGGTTTCAGAAGGGACTAGAAGTTCTCTTAACAGGGCATGAGTCCTACGGCTTAGCTGCTCACTCATGCTGGTTCAAGAGTTCTTTGCTGTATATTGTATTTATATTTACAACTTTTGAACCAAGAAAATGCTCTTGTTTGATTTAGTTGAGCAGTTCTGCACAGAATGGGCTGAAGTATTTGTTCAAGAGTGCGTAGCTGGTATAAAAATAATCCAAAGAGATATATTGCTGTAATTGCTGCTCTACCAAATATTGCAAATATTGACTAAAAGGACACTATACAATCAATTATTTTCTAATTTGTATAGATTTTATTTTTACATTATGGACTTAAGTATGAGTTCATCTGTGGCAAAAAACCCTGATTAAATCCATTTTAAAATGAGCCAATCACTGCGAGCTCCAGAAATGTATTAAAAGAGGCCACAGAGGGGAGCTAGAGAGTCAATTTCTCAGACGTCTCAGCATTACTGCTTGTGTGGACAGAAAAACGTGTGTGGGTGTGTCTATGTATCCAAGTCTGTGTACATCTGAGATCAAGACCGTACAACTTGACAAATTGGTCCACCCTAGAAAATAACTCTTAATTCCAAATTGTATAAAACTTTATGGGCTGGTTTAGCAGGCACAGATTAAGACACTGCAGGACAAAAAAAATAAATCAGGTTCAATAGAATACATATATACTAGAGAAAAAAACACTATGCTTAATTCTAAGTTTATATATTATATATATATTTAAGTTTGTATATATATATAAACTTAGAATTAAGCATAGTGTTTTTTCTCTATTGTATGCATTATGTGTCCAATTGAGACTTACACACAAATTACTAGCTACGGTTTTTAGTGTACAAGCGATCACTGCTCCCCTTAATGCCAAACTACATATAACTTATCCTACTGGATGGACTGTCTCTGATTTAGGAATATTAGTATATGCCTAGTCCTTAAATTTGCTCTGGATAACTACTCCACAGTTCCTAGACAACACTACATCATGCACTGCAATTGGAGGAACAATAGGAAGGTAATGTTATGTTAAAAATAAATTAACTTAAAGATAATTGAATGTTTTATACATCCTTGAAGCCTTTGTTTAAGACCATTTGTCATTATTCACGCTATTTTTCATTACCTATTTTTTTAAGCAGTGGGTAGAGTACAAAAGGCAAAAGAAATCCAGAATCTTCTAAGATCAATAAACATTGTGTGATTCATAATGTTGTTGGTACATAAAATAATATAAATGTGTTGTTTTTGCTTAGCATACAAGTTTTGTAACTGCCTCCTAGCATAGACCCTACACTGTTGCTTTTGTCCCGTGAGGTGGCAACAACTTCCCAAATGCTTTATATCCTGGACAAAATACTGCTTTGCCCTATGCATAGTTGGGAATAATGTTAACAACATTGAAAATCCTTTATGTTTCATGTGTTGCCTTGGGCAGTCCTAATTTGGATGGAAGGCTTTACACCATTCTCATTGTAGGACTGGTAGAACAAAATCTGATGTATTCTGCTGATGCTGAACAAATAAACTTGTCAGTATCAGCAGCTGAATATAATCTGCAGCTATATTAGTTAAAGTGTTATCTGAAGAAACTTGGATGGTCACATAAAAAGAAGTAATACACACTTACAGCTATAAGAATGTGTGTCGGTTATCTATAGAACTGTCACTTAAATTATTTGAATGATCTTAATCACACCCGTACAACCTTGGCTAAGTTGACAGGAGTTCTCTTGTGACGTTTACTTTGACAGTTCAAGTAGCTGTAAAGACTAATCGTTTGCACATATTTACTGTAGTTGTCAAACAACAATTATGCACAAACAGCGTGTCTAATAATAGCTAGCGACTTAAGTAAAGGCAAGTCATCCTGCAAGAAAATAATGCAGAATGAAATTGCAAGTGCATATTTGCCTACATTAGATACGAAACATATTGTAGTGTAAACAGGCCTGAGCTATCATTAGCTTAAGTAGGCACCATTGATACAACGTTCAACATACATAGAAAGAACACAGCTTTCTGAGATCTTAATATCTAGTTTGTATTAGCTACTACAAACATCATATCTGAAAATGCACCAGTACTCGTCTCTTACCCGTGTGATTGAATGATGCTTCTCGACAGCCAGGGGCCCCAAGCTCAATGTGAGAGGTGCTCAGCCGTTTTCTTCTTCTGTTGCCTGTGTGGCAAGTTCAGTCATGTCGCTCTGTTTTACAACAACAATGGGTAGTAGCCTCCATAACAACTAATATTTGGGAGTAACTATTTGGGAGAATATTGGGGAAACCATTTCTTTCTGAAAGGCCTATTGACGCAAATTTGTCAACAAGCACACCCGTTGCATTTCCATTTATATCTCCAGACTGGCTAAAGATAAAAGCCTACGGTTTTATGGTTTTTACAGTCTGCTGCAAAAAATGACATGTAGTTTGTGTATTTCTGTATAGTAGAAGCCCTCCAAATCTCAACGGCAAAACACTATTTCATGATTTCATCAAAAAACCTCACCATTTTATAAGAGGTTAATCTGATCAGAATACAAGGTACAAGGTACAAGGACCCCAAAATGACAATTTTGGCTGATATTTTATGTTTTTTAAAAGAAATAATGCCGTTCTTTTTTTTGAACACCAGGGGATGTTCACATTTCAAATAAGAAGCCCTACCTGTTGGAGTATACTATGTGCTTCTCAAAAAAACACAAGTACATGTCAACAAATGTTTTTATTTTCTCTTCACACATTTTCATAAAACTTTGAATAAGAAGCCCTACCTGTTGGATTATACTATGTGCTTCTCCAAAAAAACAACTACATGTCAACATACGTTTTTATTTTCTCTTCACACATTTTCACCAATATACACATGGAGTTTTCTCAAACAATGTTATATATTCATCCTTCTTCTAGTCAAAGGTTTTAAGAATCCACAAGATATAGAACATAATACTACTGTAAAGGATGACCTCCTGAGAGGTCAAAAGGTCAAGATAGTGCTGGCCGATTTTGGTCATCCCAAGAAGGCCTTAGACCTTTTAGGGGTTAATCTTGCGCATTTGCAATCAAATTTAAGAATTCCACGGATTCCTACAATTCTAAAACAGTTAATAATCGGTTTCTACCCCATCATGATCCTCCGTAGAATCTAGTGTCTATACCCTAATTACCATATTTAAAGAGTTTGCAGTAAAATTAAGCATATGAACACAGTTGATGCAATCTGCGGGAAATAAACATCACACATATGGACAGATGACGCGCGGGTTATCGTAGAAGACCAAAGTTAAAAGTGAATTTCAGAATCTAGTCCGATGCAGAACCCTCAGTGTCCCTGTAGTTGTAATTCTAACTTAATTTAGACGTACAAAGTCATGCTTTCTTAACTATAGTAAATCTTGCTGTTATTTCTGTGAACGACGACCACACCGTTTGTCATACTGAATGTTTGCTAATTTTCGAGAATACATTCAGATACTGCTCCAAAGCAGTTAAGATATCTAAAAAAGTAGCTGTGTTTTTTACATAACGATTGCTAGCCACATATATAAATTAACTCTAGCTTTAAAACCTGCAGTACCCAAAAGAAACAGTTCCCCATTGCCGCTGTTAGTTTAGTAAGAAGCAAGGCACAAATCAATAGTACTTAGTCATTTGCCATCTTAGAGCTGATAAAACAGCTACCTTTATGTTGATAAATACTCGGTAAGTGGAGGGGGGTGGGTAGACACGCCAAGGCAAGAAAACATAATTTTTGGTTTACCCAAGTGTGAAAATGCAGGTTTAATAATTTTGGACAGCACTCGGAGTGCATTTAAATTTAAACATTTGACTGCGACTGATCTGCGCAGGAAGTTTGTTTATCAGTCACATAATCACTGTCACTGCTGCTGATACGGGCGCATCACCGCCCTTGTCATAGTGACCCGCGTCAGTGCTATGAGGGCGAATGGTCGTCTTTCGGTTCCTTAGTGACGAGCATCAATACTGAGGATGGGCCAGCTTCCTCCGGATCCATTGCATACCGACCAGCGCTATTACATTATCAGCACTTATTGTTCAAACCATATTCCCAAGGACATGTATTGTCATTGTCATATTGTAAATGCACGCAGTCTGTTCATTTAATTACATTTGACACGTTGTAAATGTAGTTGTCTTTCAATTGTCCTTGTCTGTAATTACATTTTTGTGGATACCTAGGAACTGCATTTAGGCCTACCTTTTGCAGTGGCTAATTGAAATCCTAATCCAAACCAGTAAATATGAAACGGTCCTTTGAGACATATGAAACAAACTGCCATATTTCTAAAGTATTTCTGACAACACCCATATATTTGGGAGTCTCAATAAATCTGGGAATATCTCAGTTTCAGATTCGTAGTGTCCTCTCTCGTCTTTTAAAAAGAAAATAAAACATTAGTGGATAACGTCAGGAGTTCCGCCCCTTTGATTATTTCCTCCAATAGGTTTACAGAAGAGGAGAGAGGATGTGATCACAACACAATTCAGGTCTTCCCTCCAGTGTACTCTGACCCGCCATTTTCCTGCAAGCTTCCAGTCCATTTAAAAACCCAGCAGTGGGAGGCAAATAAGAGGTGGAGAAGAGCCTACTTCTTCAGTGCTGGGAAGGGAAGGAGCGTCATTCAGTGTAAGAGGAGTTGCGCGGCAGGTAGAGAGGATATTGGGGATTGAGTAGACGTTAAAACTCTAGGTTTGTATGTTTTGGGTCGTCCGACGTAGACAATATATTAGCAACAACTTCTAAAATACGTGGATGTGGGCTGCGTTTTTATCAACCTGGGATTTAGCTGCACGAGAATCGTTCCTGAGGTCTCATTTTTTCTCTTTTTGTGTCAGGTGGCGGAATCTTGGGATTTACGGAGCACAACAGAGGACAACAGGATTTGAGACATTCGTTCTTTATACAAAAGTGCGACGATGTCTGGACAAAGCATTACGGATAGGATAACCGCTGCTCAACACAGTGTTACCGGCTCTGCGGTGTCCAAAACGGTGTGCAAGGCGACCACGCATGAAATTATGGGGCCAAAAAAGAAACATTTAGATTGTAAGTATATGTCCGCGAGTTGTTACGTTGTTGCCTGTGTTAAGATTTGTTTTGGGCTGAGGCCTACTGAGGCTCTTCTATTGTGATTTTCAGCTACCTTGTAATAAAACAATGCGGGATTTGCTATAATTGGGCTACAAAAAAAGCTCTGATCTAGGTTTGAGCTACATATTATGCTGTCAACTTAAAAAATATTCCCGTACTTAACATGTAAACCATGTGTTTAATTAGATCTCTATCAAATCATAGGTCTGATTCAACAATATCTATTAAAAAAAAAATAGATATAATTTAGTTCAATGTAGTTATTGAAATATATAAATTACATTGCACCATGCTTGTTTTTTGATACAGTCTTATCAAGACAGACATAGTCCAAGTACTGATAAACAACTAAAATTAAGAAAACACTTTAGCTATTGAACAATACAATATATACTTACAGCACACAGGCGCAGTTTCTCAACATTCTCAGTCATGTTTAATATATGTTGTACAGGCCCAGCTGCCCATTATTTTAGTTACCGTGGCATGAAGAAATCTTTGGGGTTCCATTAGCATTTGGCCTAAACATTAGACTATTACCATGGTTTTCCAAAATTGTATTTGTCTTACTGGTTTTCGTGAGGTTTGTCTTTTGGTAGTTAGTTGATGTCCATTGCAATGTAGTATTAACCTGACTTTGGTATTAGCTCTTTATGTCCACTTGCATTTCGCATGCATTTTCATTCTCTTCACCCATTGCACTTAATGCATAACAAGGTTGCTCCTAATCAGCTGCTGAACCATAACTTAACCATAATGCATATGATCAGCAGTTTTCTAGAACACTTGAGTCTTGACTTTCATTCTTTTTTTAATTCTCAGCAGCAGCAGCTCAAGCTGTCAACGTATTTAAATGAATAGAGGATAGTGTACCAGAGCTGCTTTGGTTGGGACTGTGTTCGTTTGGACTGGGAGTAACTTTCAGGGGGGCTATTTTACTTGTCTGCTGTATTATTGTATTTCTTTTTGTGGAATATTATTCGGATTTCAGTTGCCAGGCCTCAAATTGCAAAATCGTATTATTTGAGAAACTTGAGCATCTGTAAATAGCATTTTTCAAATTCAACGAAACCGCAAATGATTGATTTACTTGTTGAAGAATTGAAGTCACCTTCGGTAGAGTTTTGGACATGGCTTGTTAGTTGTAATTAATAGGGATTTTAGCCTTCATTTTGTGCCTACAGGCAATTCGTAGTTTAGTGTCTTACCGGATCACAAGGTTATACGGCATTGATTTCTTTTGGGTGCCTGAAATGTTAGACTATATTTGGCGATTGGTGTAGTGGTCTCTAAGACTAGTGCATGTTTCTCCCAGCATTTAAGTCTGAATCGGCATTTCAAAGGCTGTAAATGGGGAACTGTAAATGACAGTGCGTATCAATTTCTTTGTCAGTTTTTGCAAGATGGTCTGACTAGAGGATGTAAAAGACTCCCTCTGAACTTCCTGACATTCGACCATAGTTGAGTCACACTTCTCCAGTCAGTCACAATGGGGAGTTGAGCTGTCATTTGTGTCAGTAATGGATAGCTAGATGATAGCCGTGGTCTAGACGAGTGCTGCTGGGTTGGGGGGGGGGCTTGAGATCACAAGGGAAAAAATCCTGATAAGACATCATACATCAGTATTTTATTAAATAAATCATCCACATAGCACCTAAAGTACAGTCATGCAAAATTACCCCCCCCCCCAGACCAATTTTCAAATGTTACTGAATTACAAATGGTGCTTTTAAATATTATTCTGTTCCCACACTCTTGCAGTCTTCCTATACTGGCCAGTGTTGAGCAGAGCCTTTTATATGGTGGACTGGGATTGTTGGATGGGGATTATTTCCGATCTCACGTTAGGGAATCCTGAAACATTGTCTTCGATGCAGGGGGGGGGGGCATTTGAGGCAAAAAGGTTGAACCATTATTCTAGAGAACTATGATGGGTTTGTGGGAATTGATGGGGATTTCGGCTGATTTAAATTTGCACACACGTATACATTTTTCGAATTTAGCAGACACACTCTTATACAGAGTGACTAACAATAAGGGCATTTCTCTTAAGTTATCTTGGGAAAACCAAGATCTGACAATCATAATTACACTTTATCTAAGACAAATTAGTTGGCGGTGCCTGATTAACCAGAGTTAAGTGCATTTTTTTTGGTTTGTTTCTGGTGGTGGATTTGGGCGAATACACAAGTTAATTATCTGTTAAAAGGGATGTTTGTTCCACCTTTGAGTGGCCAAGACAGAAGAGTTTGGCCTTGTCTGAGTGGGCGCTGCCCACCTGTGCGGTTTGGGTGGCCCATGTGGCAGATGGGAGTGCCCGGGAAGCGTGGTAGGACATAGCCTGCAGGTCGGGAGGGGCAGCTCCCTTTGCTGCACAATAGTCTGGTAACCGATGTAAGCTGCTAGCGGAAGCCAATGGAGCTTGCAGTGGGGAGTGGTAAAATGGATGAATTTGGGAAGGTTGAACGTAAGACGAGCTGCGGCGTTCCTGGATCAGTTGCCTGGGCTTGATGGCACAAGCAGGGAGTCCAGCCAACAGTGTGTTGCAATAGTCCAGACAGGTGATGACAAGTGACTGGATCAGAACCTGAGCCGCTTCCTGTGTAAGGGAGGGTTGTATTTTGCGGATGTTGTACAGCATGAATTTACAAGAGTAAGTCATTGCTTTGATGTTTGCAGAGAATAACAGGTTCTTGTCACGGTCCTTTGCGCTATGTGAGGGGACCCGTGTGACGTTGTCAACCACGATGGACAGATCTTGGAGCAGGCAGGCCTTTCCAGGAGGATGAGCAACTCCATATTATCAAGGTTAAGCTTGAGGCAGTGGGCTGCGAGGTACGTTATGCAACCAGGTAATCAGAAGGTGGAAATGTGAAGTATAGTTGAGTGTCATCGGTGTAGCAGTGTTTCTGGACAGGCCATGTGTGGATATGACCATGCCAAGTGACCTTCTGTAGAGTGAGAAGAGGAGTGGGCCAAGGACTGTTATCTGGGATCTGCCAGTAGTGAGAGCGCAGACACGACCCGCTCCATGCAGGCTGCTGGAGAGGAGGTTCTGGTGGTTCAGTGTCAAGGTTATCAGAACCTGTCCCTGTCAAGTTCTGTCTGACCTGGGAGTTAACGGGTTGAACAGACCGCTTTTACCTTTAACACCTCTCTCAAGACCTGTAATGCAATCGGTCTACCATCTACTCTTAACCAGTAGTTGTTAAAATGCATGTTGTCTAAGTGCTATAAGTACTGCTCTGTCCTGGACAAGCAATGTCTTGGCCTATAGGACTTGTTGGGTCAATTAATTATGTCACAAAAGCAGTCCAATGCTTCATCATAGGTTAACATCTTGGTTGTCCCGCGTTACTGGCCACCAGGATTGGACGGGGACTGAAAACCGTCCCGGACATTGAAATGCAGACCGGCCCGTGACCCGTGTACATTTCCCATAAACAAATTCACACCGTCCACTATATAATAATAGACCGGGATGCAATGCTGTCGGTGGCTGCTAATGAAATGGGATCTAAAAATAGAGTAGTTAAAGAGGAACAGCAAGTGGCGCATCAGACAACAGTTTTTTGCAGTGTTTTGTGTTTAGTTTTGGCTCCTATTTCCTGCGGTGCGCGTTTGACGAGGTCTTCGCCTGACCAGGTCTTCGCCTGACCAGGTCTTCGCCTGACCAGGTCTTCGCCTGACCAGGTCTTCGCCTGACCAGGTCTTCGCCTGACCAGGTCTTCGCCTGACCAGGTCTTCGCCTGACCAGGTCTTCGCCTGACCAGGTCTTCGTGCCATCCTTAACAATAATATCTAATATCCGGGCAGACTGTACATGTGTACGTGTGTTTTTCACAATAAGCAAGCCATTTTTTGCTGTATCCACCCTTGTGATGAAATAGTTTTTTTTTACATTGACATTACAATGCTAATTTATTATTCAAATCATTTGACGTAACCATGTTTTTATAATAACCCTGTTAACTTGTATTCTATTGTGCACAGTTGCATTGCTGCACCTGTCATAGTCTCTGTGCTGGACCCTGCTCCAAACGTCACAGCCGCCTCCATCTCTCTCTCTCTCTCTCTCTCTCTCTCTCTCTCTCTCTGACTCCTCATTCCCAACGTCACAGCCGCCTCCATCTCTCTCTCTCTCTGACTCCTCATTCCCAACGTCACAGCCGCCTCCATCTCTCTCTCTCTATCTGACTCCTCATTCCCAATGTCACAGCCGCCTCCATCTCTCTCTCTCTCTGACTCCTCATTCCCAACGTCACAGCGGCCTCCATCTCTCTCGCTCTCTCTCTCTCTCTCTCTCTCTCTGACTCCTCATTCCCAACGTCACAGCGGCCTCCATCTGTCTCTCTCTCTCTGACTCCTCATTCCCAACGTCACAGCCGCCTCCATCTCTCTCGCTCTCTGACTCCTCATTCCCAACGTCACAGCCGCCTCCATCTCTCTCTTGCCTCCATCTCTCTCTCTCTGACTCCTCATTTCCAACCTCACAGCCGCCTCTCTTTGTAGATTTGTAGTTTGTCTCCAAGACAAAATGTTGCCTTGGGATTTTTCTTATTTGCTTACTGAACCAATATTCTTCCAATATACCATGACTAAGAGCTGTTTTTAGGTGCAGTGCATGGATGTCCATAAGTATAAGTTCCTCTAATAAAATGAAGGACGGTTAATGAATTATTATTGTTACCAGGACTGGCATTCCACCTGATATTGTTGAGTTCAGATTTGCCAATTTAATGCAAGTCTCCTTTCTCACTCAGTTCTTTTGCCGAGATGTAACACTTTGAGGATGGGCAAAGAACACATTGCATTATTTTGCTCACAATCACCTGTGTGGACTGTGGGCAAAATAATAACATTAAGATGCTCCTCAAAGTGGACACAAGTGGACTAAAAGGGAGACTTGCAGAAGGTATCTGTGCTCCTTTTGGTTGTCTGGTGCTAGCAGGAGCAGATCCGGCATCTGACAAAGGTTGGAGGTGTTTCAAGGGGGCTGGCTGCACTTGGGAGCTGGTGTTTCCTGTCAGACTGAAATAGCTTTGTGGTGTCTAGCACCCCTCCTATCTGATTGGTTTGCCAGATATGGCCCCCTCTTACCTTCTTTTGATTTGGATGGGCTTCCTGGTTATTATGCGCAAGCATGTTAAATAAGCCTCAACAAATATCACTGAGACTTAACAGTTATCAGAAAACCAAAAGGGCAAAAGGTCAGCCAATAGTCTTTCCTCGTTATGACCACCCCCATTTGTTTTGGTTAAGTGCAGGTGTGAACTTAGCTCTTGTAGAGTGTTCCTGCCCTTACAAAACGAAAGCCAGCTATAGCTCACCACTACCAAAGTTAATTTTATCATTGTGTCACTTGTTTTGTGTCCCATAACAGGATGTATGTTCATGGTGAGGTACTGAAAGTCTGGTTCTCACACAACCTGACGTGTACAAAGCACGCAGTTTGTCTGTGAGAAACGTTGCACTTCCCTTAAGTATGTCAGTCCAAGTCGTTTGTTATTTTAAACTTTTTTGCTGTGTGTTTGCTAAGGTATTTATATTTGGGCTTACCTGATGCGAGATGGGTTGAAAGTTTTACCTTCACAACCATATCATGGAGGCAGATCTGTCTTAAACTGCATAATTAATGTAGTTGGTTAACTTAATTAGGGTAGAACTTACATTTCAACTCTGTAATCCCAAAATGTTATTTTATTATAAAACTGTTATGGTTAAAGTGCCTGTAAACTCAACAGGTCTGTTTTGTTTAATTGGCAACTCTCAAAAACGTTTCCACAGCCATTACCAATAGAAGAGAATCCACATGCAGGAGCCTCTACCCCAGATATATATATATATATATATATATATATTTTATTTTTATTTATTTTTAAACCATACTGACAAAACCGCTGGTAAAATATGTTACGTCCAAATGCGGATTGTGACAAAACTGACCGGTTAATGTAGAAAGTATCAGTTCATTTGAATATTTAATTTATATTGTGTATGTAAAACAGAATTTTGAGGAATATAACATTTAACCTTGGGGAATGTTAAATGTAACTAATTACGGTTATTAGTTACAGTTCCCATAAAGTACTTAGTTACTTGCTGTAGAAAGTAAAGTGTTATGTTTCTTAGTTACTTTAAGGTAAGTCCTTCTGCTTCTACATTCAGGTGTTGGGCCCATTATAATGTGTTAACATATAGTTACTCATGTGTTTCATAGTCTGTCAGTCACCAGCATATAACACTATCAATCATTATACAGCAAGAATATGTGCATTACGCATGCATGAAAGTGCTGTGGATTTTTTTGGACTGTTTCGTAGATAGTGAGCCTTCTGTAGATTAGATTAGTCACCCCTCCCTGCCACATTACTGAACTTTGCCCCCCCCCCACAGATTATTGGTGATAATGGTGTTACACCACCCAGTCAACTATCCTCCGCTTGTTACTTTAGTAGCTGTACTGAGTGCCATGCTCATTTATTTGCGGTGGTCTTCCGCCGACGTGTTCTGCTGGCTTGGCTGAATGTTCGGCCAAACCATGTTGCGGTACCGCAGAACACTATGGTGAAGCCGTAAAATATGGTTAGTAATTCAGCTTCCCAGGAACAATCTTAACCTGCGGAGAAACTGAATGCACTGTTGCACTTTGGTGCACAAATTGTCCATCGGGACACTCCATCACATGGTCAGTATGTACTACTTGGGATTTCCAGAAGTTTAACTGCTGTTTGCTGTTAATGATTACCTGGTTCTGGTCAGTTTCTGACCTGCACTTGAACATGACCTCCACTGTTTTTGTGACTTTCTGGACTAGGCAGTTTGTCACTGAACTAGGCAGTCAAGTGACAATGGGCCAGGTTGACATAGCTGGATGTCCCAATTTGGTGGTGTGGTGCTGACTGGTGTTAAGAAAGACCTGAGTGAACTTTGGTGGAGACATTTTCAACTGGTGGTAATGCTGGATGTCGGAAAATGCCCAGTTTTTTTTTTTGTTTTTTTTTCGCGGGTAGAAATTATGCTTGTACGGTATGAAAGCCAGGAGAAATTCACAGAGCGCAATGTGTTGTAGTTTTTCGGCCGGGATGTTTCTGGATCTGCATTATTTGTTCTGCAGCTGTATTTAGAGGTGACAAGTAAAAGTCCAGTTTTCATTTCTTTCATTTGAGGTTTTTAGCCCCTTTTTTGTCTTGTGATTTGACCAGCGTTGGGGTAAGAGACCCTGCATGTCTCCATAACTCCAAAGCATTGTGCAAGGGACCCAGCTCTGGTTTGTTGTTTGTGTTCATCATGTGCCATGCGTACTCAAGGACCCAGGGAGTCGACCCACTTGCCCTTTATTCACTGAGCAGTGTGTTGGTGGGTCAAATGCGTCAGGCAAGAGGACACACTGATATGTATGTCTGGCCCTGCCTAACAGAGTGCAGCCCTCTTAGCCCGTGACCTCAGTGACATGGGACCCTAAAGAGTGCTGACGCACCGCTGGCCCCGCTGAATGGAGACCACTGGAACTCTCTGAAAAGCATTTGCCATTCAAAAACACAGCGCAAACCGGGCTCTTCCATTGAACATTTGCAATTTAATCTGTCCACAGCTCCATTTGACCGTCCACAAAATCCATTTACTGGCTCGTGGATTAACCTCAGCAGCGGACTAGTGGTGCCAGTTCGGAATCTGTAGCATAATTTTAAAGATTGACTTCACTTTGGTTTTACTGTATTTGTGTTCCAGTCACTGCATAAATTGAGTGCATTTAATGCCGTCATCTGAAGGTCATTAGTGTATCATATTGTCCAGGTGGTAGGGGCACAGTGTTCAGCAGATGGTGTGGTGTTGGGCCTGTAAATGAAAGACTGCTTGTTTTAATCCCAAGCCAGCAAGGTATATATCTGTAATTGTACCTTGAGGCACTTAACCCTAATTGCTCCTTTAAATTGCTCTGGATAAGGATGTCTGCTGTTTAATGAACAGGACGGTCCAATATTTGGAGAACAAAAGTCCAGAGTAGCATGCCAGTAACAACTAAGCGGCTGTGGGGAAGCCAAACGGTACCCTGGAGTTCACCACAAGATCACATCATAATATGTTTTGTACTGACTTGGGACATATGCCATTACAATTTAATGAAAGAAATATTCCAAATCAGGAAACATTCTGTAAAGTAACTGACTTTCTTTCAACCATTTCTGATTTAAAGTATTAGTGCAACTGCAATGACTTCTGCTGTAAATCGTTACAGTTTAAATGAGAACTATTGGCAACATTGTTTAGGGCCGTGGTAAATAAGTCAGTAGTTGGGTGAACACTAATCACTGTTTGAGTTGGATAAAGTCAGACTGTACTTTAATGAACAGTATGAGCTGTGAAAGGTAGCCAAGCCTGTGTCGCCATTAGATGTCTGCCTGAACCAGGACACTTTTTTTTGAGGGAATTACTTGTGAACACGCATCTAAAATGATTCCCATATTGTTTAAAACTTTTGTTTTCAGGGTAATGATTGGTCAAAGCCATAACTTAGTTTCTGGTGGGTGCGTGCGCCTTCCCTTGGTATGTTTATTAAGAGCCAGTTCCCAGGGGAATGTGAACTGGGGAAATGCCTTGGATGTTGCATTCCAATCATTGCTTACAGAGTTCCTCATGGGGGCTTCTGATTTTTTTTTTTGTCTTTTGTCCCCGTGTTGTTGCTGTAAATAAGACCCATAGGATAGGAACACATGTTATTCATTGGTTATAACATCGGTGCATTATTACCGTTTTTGGTAGACCTTCCAAGTGTGGAAGGTCTCCAACGGAGTCACGCTTTTCATTTTTCAACTTTGCACTGAACCCTCCCAAACCACAACGGTGTTTAACAAGATTTAGGTTCCCATGGGATTGTTTTCTGCACTCATTTCCTTTTCTTGTTTTTGGATTTCTGTCTTTGGCAATTTCGGCTACTGTTCTTGACAAAATCAGCCCTTATGTGAGGAAGTTGTCTTTTTGCAACGTTGATATGCCACTTGGTACTGTGTTGTCGTATTGGTACAAACCTGTTTTGTTGGTCTGATGGTAGTACCGGATGGTCTGACGGTAGTACCGGATGGTCTGACGGTAGTACCGGATGGTCTGACGGTAGTACCGGATGGTCTGACGGTAGTACCGGATGGTCTGACGGTAGTACCGG
>JACXGK010010949.1:0-16910 GCA_016801125.1 Novumbra hubbsi
TGACTGACACCTGGCTGACTGTCTCCTGGCTGACTGTCTCCTGGCTGACTGACTCCTGGTTGACTGACACCTGGCTGACTGACACCTGGCTGACTGACGCCTGGCTGACTGACTCCTGGCTGACTGTGTCCTGGCTGACGGTCTCCTGGCTGACTGTGTCCTGGCTGACTGTGTCCTGGCTGACGGTCTCCTGGCTGACTGTGTCCTGGCTGACTGTCTCCTGGCTGACTGTCTCCTGGCTGACTGCCTCCTGGCTGACTGTGTCCTGGCTGACTGTCTCCTGGCTGACTGTGTCTTGGCTGACTGTGTCCTGGCTGACTTTCTCCTGGCTGACTGTGTCCTGGCTGACTGTCTCCTGGCAGCCCCAAGCCCCACTTCCCCTCAGGCCCTCAGTGCACCGAGACGTGAGTCCCCCGGGAGCCTGGGTCTGGGGTGGACGCTGGGCGGCCTGCAATTTGCCGCGCGGCGGTAATGACAGGGTCGTGTATAGCTGCTCAGAGCTGGCTCTCCCTCCCGACGGCGAGGGCGGGGGAGACGGCCCACGATGCCCCACTAAGGAGGTGCCCCACCGCCTGCTCTGCCCACTGCAGAGAGGTCCCAGTCTGACTGAACCCCCACCCCCCCACCCCCAAGATCGGCTGGCTACACTCAGATCTGCACTGTCAGCCTTTGGGACAAACTCACTGGACTCTGCAGACCGATGGGGATTTTTCCACCTCCTGCGCTTTTGTATATATTTTTTTGCCCTCTTTGGCGTGACGCTCTGTCATCCCCAAAGGACAGTCTGAGGTCAGAGTGGGGAGTGGGCCCATTATACGCTAGCGGAAAAAATTACGGTTTAGTTGCTTTGTGAAATTACTTATAATTGCTTTAGATGCACTTTAAGGCTGGAGGGGTTTCGGTTTTCAGTCCAAAGGCGTTTTAGGTTTCAATACATAAGAGTTTAGGTTATCAGTCCAAAGGGGTTTAGGATTGTAGTGCAGAGGGGGTTACGATTTCAGTCGAAAGGGAGTAAAGATTTGAGTTCAGGATTCGGGTAGAGAAGGGATTGGGATTTTTGTCCAGTGGGGTTTGAGGCTTCATCCCAGAGGGGTTTAGGATATCAGTCCAAAGAGACATAGCATTGTGATGTAGTTCCAATGACACAACACGCGTCCCCCCCCATACCTGTGTAGTTGGGGGGGCAGATGCAGGTGTAGTTATTGACGCCGTCCACACAGGTAGAGCTGTTCTCACAGTCGTTGTCCTCACAGTCATCTGGGTTCACCTCACACTGCAGACCCTCGTACCCGGCAACACACGTACAGCTGTGGAGCACAGAGACGCATTGAAAGACCGGCAGGATACACCTTTATTGAGGGAATAAGGGACAGGATTGCATTTGGGACAGAGCCAGCCAGGCGTATTGGGTTTCATTCCAACCTCCCTCTTCAGATGGTATTAGCTCAGTGGACTCGATGTGGAATAATTCTATTAGGGAATAATGCCTTTTGAAAAGGAAAGGCCTGCGTTTTCGATAGGAATAACAACAAAGGTAAACCTTCAGTGACATTTAAAAAATGCAATCGGGTCTGTCTGTGGTTCCAGTAATTCCAATTAGACGCGGGCTGCTATTGGATCCTGTGCTGGAGAGCATTCATCAAGTTGGACCTAAATGTCACGTGAGGAACTAGCGGAGCGTTAGCGGCGCTGAGCGGTGACTCCGGCAGAACACCGGCTCCCCTGGTGCCTCCTTCTTCTGATCATTTCTCTTTTGTTCCCCACGGTGACGCCTTCCTGCCCGTGCTGACGGGGTGGCACTTCCAGTGCGCGGGGGCAGGGGGCGGGGCAAGGGGCGGGGAAAGGGGCAGGGCAAGCTGCTCCCCGTTAGAATGTGTGGTGATTTAACAGCAGCCTGTGATTTCCTTCAACAGCCTCCAGAGGGACTGGATGGGGCTGGACGGACCCGGGAGAAGACAGCCCATGTCAGAGGAAACAGTGACATCACGGAGACTCAGTAAGCCAATCACAACACTCCTGTAGCCAGGGACTTTCACAGACTCAACCCTGACCGGCAGAAACAACGGCGTGCTCAAATTGCTACTCCTCTGGCTGCTCCCGCTGCACAGAGATCATGTCCTCCTCCGTGAGGTGGGTAGAGAGGGCGGAGGAGGCGGTAGTGACTGTAGTATTAGGATTCAGAACAATCATTGTTGAATAGAATCTGTCAGGAGTTACCTGAACTGACCCTCCTGGCCTGGTATCAGGTGACACGTGCCTCCATTGGCACAGGGAAAACTGATGCAGGCGTTGATGGCTATCTCACAGTTCTGTCCCTGAAGGCAAGATAGAAAGACAGATCGAGAGAACAGGGGAGAGAAGCGTGAGTGTGTCTGTCAACAGTATTAGTGTGTCAATCAATAAGTGATTGTTAATAAATAATCACAGCACAGACAGACACACAAACAGGTCCCTTACGACACCTTATTCCTGATCACAGCACAGACAGACACACAAACAGGTCCCTTACAGCACCTTATTTCTGATCACAGCACAGACAGACACACAAACAGGTCCCTTACGACACCTTATTCCTGATCACAGCACAGACAGACACACAAACGGGTCCCTTACAGCACCTTATTTCTGATCACAGCACAGACAGACATACAAACAGGTCCCTTACGACACCTTATTCCTGATCACAGCACAGACACAAACAGGTCCCTTACGACACCTTATTCCTGATCACAGCACAGACAGACACACAAACGGGTCCCTTACGAAACCTTATTCCTGATCACAGCACAGACAGACACACAAACCGGACCCTTACAGCACCTTATTCCTGATCACAGCACAGACAGACACACAGGCAGAATTTCATCAATAGCAATTGTATATCTTTTCTAACACAACCAACGCAACTCTCACTTGGCAACACTGGTCCACTGTTTTAATCAGCACTGCGACACCCTTCTGATCAAAGACTACACACGGCGGTTTCCTCATCCATGCACATACACACGTTGAGACAACCAATGAGATGCCCGTACCCCCAGACTGACACACACATCTTAGCACAAATCGACCTTGGGAGCAAAGATTGTAATTAAAAAGCAAGGCCATGGGCTTTGTCCCTGTAGAGGGCTGAAGGTTAAGCTCTTATCTGTGTCTGTTGAGCAGGACACTGACAGGAATCCCATAGCCAAACAAAAGGCTAATGACCCAACCTGGCAGAAGCACACAACACAGTGGAAACACTAAAACGTACACACACACAACAAAACACACACACTCACTACGACACACACACTAACACATACATATAAACACATACGAGCACACTGAGAGACATATTTCGGAATTAAGCACCCTTAAAGTTTGTCTGATGGCAGCACTTAATCAGTCATTGGAATCATTTTCAATCTGCAGTCAATAGTAACATCCACACTAACGGCTGGAATCCATTCTGCACTGATTGAGGTATTGAGCTGTGATACAGACCCAGGGGCTGTGCCATGACAAGCCACTAACATTGGGAATAGCTTTAGCGGGGCTGTGATTGGGGGTGTGGGATCGTATGATTGCGTGTGCGCGTGTGTGCGTGTACATCCACTAACTTTGTAGCCGAAAGGACAGGTGCAGAGATAGGAGCCAGACACATCATTGGAACATGTGCCGTTGTTCAGACAGGGTCCAGTGAAGCAGGGGGTACACTTGGACATCAGATTCAGATCCACCGGACCTGAGAAACACAGGAGGAAAAAGTCAGATACTGTATGTTACATTTTTATTTTACACTTGATTGGCAATGTCAACTAATGTTTCCCAAAAAACATTACATTGAAATCTAAGAGACAGTGAGCATTGTAAAGAAAGGCAGAGAGCGTTGTTATGAGAGACAAAGTAACAGAGACAGGGAGCGTTGTTAAGATAGACAGAGTAACAGAGAGAGGGAGCTTGTTAAGAGAGACAGAGTAACAGAGAGAGGGAGCTTGTTAAGAGAGACAGAGTAACAGAGAGAGGGAGCTTGTTAAGAGAGACAGAGTAACAGAGAGAGGGAGCGTTGTTAAGAGAGACAGAGTAACAGAGAGAGGGAGCGTTGTTAAGAGAGACAGAGTAACAGAGAGAGGGAGCTTGTTAAGAGAGACAGAGTAACAGAGAGAGGGAGCGTTGTTAAGAGAGACAGAGTAACAGAGAGAAGGAGCGTTGTTACGAGAGGAACCCAAATACAAATAAGTTGTGAGTGAGTAACACATGGATTCCTCTCACTCTTGTTCACAGCAATACTATTTCAAAACTCTTCTCATCCATGTTTAAAAAACCTTAATCTACCATAATCTACCGCAATATACCGTAATCTACCATAATATCTGAGTAATCCCAGGTTAATGTTAATTGGCATGCATGGTCACAGAGGACAAAAGAAATGTGCCAGCTGGGATCACCCCTTTATACCGAGAGAGAGGGAGGAAGAAGGGGGTAAAGAGGGGGAGACGAAACAGGGAGAGAGGAGGAGGCAGGGGGATGAGGAGAGATGCGGGAGGACATAAGGAAAGGAGCAAAGCAGAAGTTAGGAACAAGAGGCTGTAAGAGAAAGTAGGTGCAGTGTGAGTGGCATGAGAAGGAGAAATATAAGGGGAGGAGAGGATGGAGTGATGACAGACAGTGGTCCTTCTTACTTTTGCACTGGAAGCGATTGAGGGGTGTGGTCAGGAGCAGGCGGTCTGCCATGTCAGGGGGTCCGGTGCAGCGGGCGATGCCAGGCTCTTTAAAGCCCGCCTTGACCCACTGGGACAGCCACCGCAGGTCACAGTTACAGAACAGCGGGTTGGCTCCCAGCGCGCTGCACCACCACACAATACATCAGGTTAACTAGGTCACACTTGAAATTGCCTGAGCATAGCATGACTGTAGTACAGGGGGGTCAAAGTCACATACCTACAGTCTACAAGTCTACGGTCTACTGTCCACTGGTCTACATTCTACTGGTCTAGTGTCTTCTGGTACACTGCCTACTGGTCTACAAGTCTACAGGTCTACAGGTCTACACGTCTACTGGTCTACTGGTCTACAAGTCTGCTGGTCTACTGTCCGCTGGTCAGTCAAGGACAGACAGTGGACCCCCGTGTGGAAAGTGACACCTGTGGTGTTCGAGCAGACAGAATACCACAGCCGATTAACAACTGGCACACACAGACTTTCCCACGTCTTTATTTGTGCCGAAAACCCTAGCCAGAGGGCTGCTTAAACAAAAGGCAGGAACAAGCAAGAGAGTCATTGAGAGGGCATGGTGGCAATAAAATGTCCAATGATTTCCTTTGGGGGCCACTGTATTCATTGTTCTCACAGCACTATGCTACTGTGTCCTAAACCTGGGCTGTGGTCTGCCACAATGTCCTAGACCTGGGCTGGGTCTGCCACTATGTCCTAGACCTGGGCTGGGTCTGCCACTATGTCCTAGACCCAGGCAGTGATCTGCTACCATGTCCTAAACCTGGGCTGTGGTCTGCCACTATGTCCTAGACCTGGGCTGGGTCTGCCACTATGTCCTAGACCCAGGCAGTGATCTGCTACCATGTCCTAAACCTGGGCTGTGGTCTGCCACAATGTCCTAGACCTGGGCTGGGTCTGCCACTATGTCCTAGACCTGGGCTGGGTCTGCCACAATGTCCTAGACCTGGGCTGGGTCTGCCACAATGTCCTAGACCTGGGCTGGGTCTGCCACAATGTCCTAGACCCAGGCAGTGATCTGCTACCATGTCCTAAACCTGGGCTGTGGTCTGCCACTATGTCCTAGACCTGGGCTGGGTCTGCCACTATGTCCTAGACCCAGGCAGTGATCTGCTACCATGTCCTAAACCTGGGCTGTGGTCTGCCACTATGTCCAAAACCTGTTTGTGTGTGTGTGTGTGTCCCTTTATGACTTTTGTGGGGGAGCCCCCACTGTCACACTCACAGATGAGACAGCGATGTCAAGTGGTTGAAAGCTCCCTCTGGTATAGTTGAAAGGTCGTTTCCATGGAGAGTCCTGAAAGAGAGTGAAAGCAAGGTGTGAGAGATAATGGATACCATGTAGGTGTGTAGCGGTACGTGTAGTGACAGTAAGTGCCTTGTGGTATGGAGAACCCTGTGGTATGAAGAACCCTGTGGGATGAAGAACCCTGTGGTATGAAGAACCCTGTGGTATGGAGAGCCCTGTGGTATGGAGAGCCCTGTGGTATGGAGAACCCTGTGGTATGGAGAAACCTGTGGTATGGAGAGCCCTGTGGTATGGAGAGCCCTGTGGTATGGAGACCCCTGTGGTATGGAGAAACCTGTGGTATGGAGAGCCCTGTGGTATGGAGAGCCCTGTGGTATGAAGAACCCTATCCTGATTTAAACGCATATTGAAAAAAAATACGGCCAATTTGTTTAAACGAGAGCTTTAATTTTAAAGTGAATACTGATTGATAATTTAAGCTTTTTTAAACTGTGGTTTTGAAGCAGCCTCTTAGCAAATCTAATTGGGTTGAATAAATAAAAGAACAATTGGTGTTTGTGTGTGTGGGTGTATAGCTGTAGATTTGGGCCTAAAAGTTGAGGTTGAGAATAAAGGGTTTTAGCACCTTCTAGGTTTATCACACACCTTCCAGAGTGATGTGATTTCCCTGTCTGTCAAACAGGACACCCCCCACCCACCCACACACACACAGACCAGACAGAAGACAGAACCGACAACAATCAAGCCCTCCTGACACCCTGATGCCCTACCCACAGACAGCTCCGTGCCTCTCAGTTCCTGCTGGATGCACCCAAAGGGTATTCTGGGTAATGAACAAGTGACGATGATAGCTGCCTGGCAAACGGTTGACTACATAAGACGGTGTAGATTGAGAGAGAGAGGCAGATTACTCCTGGAGCCAGTAGGCCACTAATGGAGACTGAGATGATGAGCAGTGATGGAGTAACACTGTACAGAATGACTAGTGGGAGGAATCCAGACACTGAGGATATTATACAAGTACTATATAAAGAATACACTCTTGTTTCTCTGTCGGTCTCTGTCTCACTCTCTCATTGTTTCTAAGCCTCTTTCCGTCAGTCTCAGACAGGTTTTTCTCTCTCTCTCAACAGCAACAACACTAGTCAACGATCTCTACAGTGCAATAATACAAACACATTTAAAATATAAATACAACAAAAACAACAGTAGACAGGTTTGTTGGTCAGTCAGACAAGGTCTTCGCCTGACCCCAGACACAGTGGAATCAGGACTGTGTTCATCCGTTAACTGTGGACGGCAGGTCCAGCAGAGGGCAGAGCCTGTGTTCTATCTGCAGGCCTGTTATGTTTCAACAGTCTCCTGATGGCCCAAGGTAATCAAGAGTGTTTTCAGCTCCATCCCAATAGCCCAGAGAAAGGAAGAGAGAACGTTAAGCTCCGGTTTTCTATGTTTTATTTATTCAGAGTTGTTTGGGGGGCCGGGGGTGGATGGGAAGATGGATGACAAGGGGTCTGGGAGGTAGAGGGCCCATTTATCACTCAGCACACTGGGAGGGGAGGAGGACGGGACGAGATACACGGGGAGAGGAGACCGGCTAGAGGGGGAGAGAAAAGGAGAACTGCGGAAGGCAGTGAACAGAAAGAGCAGCGATGGAAAAGAGGAAGAAGAAAAGGAGGAGACAACACTTACAGCAGTCGAAGAGATTTAAGCCCATCGAATGCGTGTACGGGGATACAGCGAATCTGGTTGTAACTCAGGATCCTGGGAATAGAGGAGGTGAGAAGAGACAGTTACAATTCAGCACGATGGCAACCCCGCACTGTGTACACTGTGTTGTGTGTGTCTGTCATATGACCGCACAGCCATTGGCCACTCTGTCCAACCCGGCGCGGGTAGACAGCCGGACAGGGTGTGTTGTCATGGCAACTCACAGAGTGGCGAGCTGAGTCATGTTGCTGAAGGTCATAGAGGCCACGGTGCTGATGCTGTTGTTGCTCAGGTCTCTGTGACAGGAGACAAACCACAGGACACACAGTCACATCAGGGACCAAAACACATCTGACGGCCACACTGGACGGTCTGGCCTTCACACACACATACACACACACACACAGCTGGTCAGTCCGAAAGGAGAACAGCAGAAGAGAGGGAGAAGATGGCAAACTGACCAATTGCAAACAGCGAAAAAACAGAGAGGATGGATGAGTCCAAAGTACTCCAAATGTTTATTGTGGAGAAAAGCATGAAACCATCTTCAGTGAAAAGAAAAGAAATACAAAATATTCCCTAGTAGAAACATCTCAGGATAATAAGAAAGGCCAGAATGGTTGTTGTGACCAAGCAGTGTCTATCTGGGAAGCAGACCGCCATACTCACACCAGAGAAAGCTGCTTGAGAGTGGAGAGCTCCTTAGGGACGGATGTCAGAAGGTTTCCTTCCAAGTACCTGAAATCGGGAGGGAGAGGAGAGTATTACATTCAGGTTTACATAACGCCCACACACCCATCACGCAGACAGCATACTGTCATCATACTGTCCCTATATCAATAATGAGATGTCACCAGTTGTAATGTTACGGTCCTGGTTGGTCCTTCATCATACTGTTGCTCTATACTGAATTGGCCTAATTCTGCCCTGCATGAATTGTGGGAGTTTTTCTGTACCCTGGGGGTGTTCTTAAACAATTCGAAATTGAGGGTTTCGGTTGGGTGTTTGTGCCATTTGCCAAAGCAGATGCCACACATCATTTCCCTGCTCTGCAGTAAGGAAGCCATTGGTATATTTTATTCCACAATACCATACTTACACAGTTTCCATTTTACCTGTGCTCATACACTGTCTAGCAGACAATGACAAATATCACATGCGCTCCCAGAACTGTATCTCACTGACGCTGCCTCAGGTTAGCATTGAACGGATAAAAGGTATTTCCAGTAATCTGCTTCCCCTGCCCAGAAAGAGCTCCAGGAGATCTCGCATAGTCAGTTTTAAAACTGTTATTACATCGATGGTGGTTAATAACACGAACACTGCAGCCAATTGTTTGACTTCCTTCACCCACTTTAGCTCTATTAGGAATCTGTGTTTTATCCTGTTATTGCACGTAGCTTTTGTGTGCCGCTATTTTTGGCCCGGTTGCTCTCGAAAAATAGATCCTCAGCAGGAACATACTTGCTTATTCATTCATGCATTATACAATGTTACCAGTACACACTCCCTCTGCCGTCACATTGCAGGAAAGACCCAAGCGTCACAAAGTCAACCTTGGTGTCCCCATTTCAAACAATAAACGTGTGTCTGTGTGTGAGTGTGTGTGAAAGAGAAACAGGTGCGCGGGTGTGTTGGGGACTCACAGCTCAGTGGTGTCTTTGGGGACGCCCTTGGGAAGGGTCCGCAGCCCCCGGTTACTGCAACGGACCACCGTGTCTGAACACATGCATGACTCAGGGCAGCGAGACACTGGCAAACACACATTCTCCTCAATGCCTGTACGCAGAGGGGGAGTGAGGAGGGAGAGAAAGAGGGAAGGGGGGGAGAGGGGTAGGGGAGACGGAGAGAGTGGACGAGAGAGAGTGGGGGGTGAGGCAGAGGGAGGGAGAGGGTTTGAACACAGCAGTAAGTCTCACTGGGGATTCCAATTACTCTGTTTCCCCGCACTAATTTAAGAGCTGTCCCATTCACGTTAGGGGAGCAAAGAGGGTGGACGGGTGAAAAACTTCACATTTCACAACCTGGCAACACTGCCAGAACTTTAATATGCCCATTTCAAAGTGGAACTCTATAAATTAAGCCCAATGCTGAGGGGGGAATTTAATAATTGCAGCACCACTTCCCAAATCTCTTGGCCAGCTGCATGGCTTGGCTAGTGGGAGGATTTCTACCATTATTATAGAAAACATTTTATCATAATAAAAGATACAGAAAAACAGGAGTTAAAGATCAGCCATATAATACCCTCCCTCCCTCTTCATGCAGCTTTAATATAAGGCTTGAGAGATGATATCTGCAAAGGCTTGAATTGCACCCAAGATGAAAAAGAAACAGGGAATTAAGCCATTAATGGACGGTAATGAAGTCTGAGGCCAGCTCCAACAACAACACAAACATAGAGCTGTCTGGGCCTGGTCTGGGCTGGGGAGTCAGGCTGGCGAAGCCAGAAGCGGCCGTTGGGCCGGATGAAGAGGCCTTTGGGTTGGATGAAGGGGGATGAAGGGACACAATGAAAGAAGCTGCACTGTTGACTCACTACCCATTGTGGATTGGGAGATCTAAAAACATCCTCAAAACCAGCTCCTAAAATTATTTTTCCCTCTAACATGTGTGTCAGTTTTGTCAATGTAGATGCGCCACTGTTAGGCGGCGCGACAAAGAGGACACCAAACCTGCTTCCTGCTTCCTGCTACTCAGCATGTATGGTTAAGCATGAGGGTTAAATGAACTATTACCTTCTGACTTTGGCCTCATGAAGTCAGAGAAACCCCTTGTAAAAACTCGATAGCTACTGTTTGTGTAGTTCAATCTAACTGAACATACATGTTTGAGAGTGAATCCTGACAGTTCAAGAAGAGCTACTCTCCCAAGATGTCAGCATTTTCTTAAGAGGTCCGCTGTGAGAGAGGAGACCGGGGCTCAGCCAGATAGAAGCCAAACCAAGTTTCCTTTCTGAAGTAAAACTTTACGCCCACCGTTCAATTGCCGGGGTCTCCATATCTCTGGCTCTGGTCTCGGCGGTATGCCGTTTGGGGGAAACGACCACGTCCCAATAAAACCCACACCGACGTGAGATAATGCGGTCGCCCACGTTTAATGAACCATTTGTCCTCAAAGTTCCTGTCCACTAAAGCTGGCCCCCGCTTGGGCAGACACCGGAGTTAATAACTGTGTGGGTGGACAGTGCGTGCCGGTGTGTTTGCGTGTGTGTGTGTTTGTGAGAGGCTGGATCTATGCGTAGAGTCATGTCGTGTTCTGCAGGAGGTCCAAGATGAGCGGTCCGTGTATGACCTAACTTATCATCTTGATGGCCTGCACTTAAAAAAGGGTGGACGAAGCAGATTTAGTGATGTTTTTATGCAGCCAGCACCATTTCATGAGCGTATCAGAATGGCTTGTAGATGGATGGAGATTGAGAGAGGGGACTGTAGTTGAGACACAAAGTCAGACCAGGAACCTACTGGAAGCCTGTCATCATGAGGCCCTTCCGATACGGGCTGGGGACAGGAATCAGCCATTAATAACCATCAACGAATAGATGGGTGTTAGATGGATGTTAGACGGATGTTAAATAGATGTTCGAAGGATGTCTGAAGGATGTCCGAAGGATGTTTGACGGAGGCTGTGTGGGGGATACCGTGTGACCTAGCGTTGAAGTTGCGTGTGTGCAGTGTTAGATATGTGTTTTTAACCTACCATCGCAGGTGAAGTCAGGGCTGGCCACATCTTGGATGGGGATTTCCTTGAGGAAGGCAGGTTTCTGGCAGCGAGGGTTCCCACTCACAACCCTGGTCTTCTTCAGCCACAGACCCAGCCAGGCCAGGTGACAGTCACACACATAGGGGTTGGACAGCAGGTTGCTGAGAGAGGAAGAGGGGAGACGAAATGAGAGGGAGAGAGACGGAAGGGAACTAGGTGACCAGGGGAACGTGGGTCACCACATGACGGTCAGGATTGTATCCCTGACACCGATATCGTCCAGAGCATCGAACCACAACAGAAAAGATTAGCAGATGTACTATAGAAGATCTACCGCCATCTATGCTGACCTGCATGTGACCTGGGGAGTGACAGGGATAAACAAGGCAAAGCACAGAGCTGCCATTAGTGGCATTTAACTTTCTACCCTCGACTGAGTCTCACTTAAGCACCTGTAGGCAATGTACAGCAGAACGTCCCCATGGGAGAGACCCATTCAGGACTGTTTGGGAACAAGGGGGCAGCCGTTGACGGTGTTGTACACCACAGTAGTATGGGCTGTGTGTGGAGGGACTGGAGCCCTCAGATCACAGGCAGACGCTGGGAACCAAAGCCTTTTCTCCTTTGAAAATGGAGGAGCAGAGGCCAGTTCTTACGCCATCACAGGCAACAGCATGGATTCATTAAAGCAGGTCAACCTTAAAATATACAGACAGCCCTCACCGAACCTGGCCTCACAGCACAGGTTAAACACCAGACACCAAGTCTCTCTTAGTTTCCGCGTGTTGGATTTTCATTAATATTGCCTGTGTGTGCCTCTGTGCCTCTCAAATTGTTGTCACGTTTGAGCACTTTAAGAAAAGAAAGAAGGGAATGCCTGTTTTTTTACTTTTTAGGCAGCCTTTTAAAACACTACCAGAAGACACAGCTTATAAAGTAAAACAATTCTTATGAGATTGAAAATAGTGCCATGAAGTATATTACATCTATGCAGTAATGAATTTGTATAAAACGTAATATCACTCCTAGATTGTATAGCTGGTATTACTCCATAGGCTGAAAAACTGTCTCTTTCAGTCTCATATTAACTGGGAGGGACTTTTGCAGATTTTTCCTTACTTTTTCAACTATGTGTTGTTTGAGAGCTGTCTTGCATGTACAGCCCAATTCAGGTTTTTCCTAAAGAAGTTCAGCCATTTCATAGACCTCCAGTGCTTATGTTGTAGCTATGATTTGCTCATGGGTTTGGGTCACTGTCCACTTGCAATAGCCATTTTTAGTTCAACTGCAGCTTTTTAAAAGATAGCCTCACATTATATTCAAGTACTCTGTTACAATGAGCATTTCTTGATTGACTCTCGATTGACGTAAATCTGTTCCAGACTTTCATGTTTCAATTCTCATTTGAATTAGTTTGAAGTTCTTTTAATAGCCTTGAATTACATTAAAAAACAGCTTTTTTCAGGGTTTGACCAATTCAAATTCATTGAGAAATTCAATTCAAAATCGACCCCAACCTTGATTATCACATAACCCCCCCCCCCACTCAGAATCATCTGTCTTTTTACCTATATCGAACAGATCCCACCCACTGGAAACACCTGCTGTTACCAGTTCTAACCTCGGCCTACGAGAGGAGACATGAAAGTGCAGAGAGAGGCTGAAAGAGGCAGATGACAGAGAGTGTGAGAGAGAATGAGACAGAGAGAGATCGCTGAGAGAGAGGAAGAGAGAGATGGAAGAGAGAGAGAAATGGCATAGAGAGAGACAGAGAGATGGCAGAGAGAGAGAATGAGCTAGAGACATCTGAGAGAGAAAGAGAGAGAGGGGCGAGAGACAGAAAATGGAAGAGAGGTAGCGGGAGAGAGAGAAATGGAGATATGACAGAGATAAAACAGGAAAGTGTTCTGGAACAGCCCGACTGGTGCTCTGTTGCACCTCTATCCCGGGACCACAGCTGGGCCCAGTGCAGCATTCCCTGGTTCACAACCCAGACGCTATTCTTAGGAGGGGCAGTGCTGGAGCGGATCTGGCTGTGTCAGCCGCAGTGTAATTAGAGAACTGGCAGACCACAGCTCCGCTTTTAGTGAGAGTCGAGGAGCACGGGAGGAGAGGAAAGGAGGAGAGAAGAGAGAGATGACGATGAAGGTACAGGAGGACAGGACATGAGGGAAGGAGGATGAGGAGGAGGGGAGATAGAGGAGGGGGGATTAACGTGATTGCATGTACAGATTCCATGTGGAATGTCCATGAAGCACTTCCAGATATGCCTCTAATGTTTTATTAATCTAAAACACGTTCAGTTATTTATGTGTCCTCTTCCGGGTGGTCATGGGTATGGGGCATAACACTGACTCACGCTGTATTTTCAATAACAGCTTCATGTCTTTTCTTATTTCCTCAACACTGATCACGTCTGACAAGTTAATCTCAGACACAACATTGCTTCATCGCTATCTACAAAATGTTACTTAATTTCGAACCATGTTCCACTGCACTGCCAGTCAATATTTATACTGCAGCCATTTCCAGAATTCATAGAACAATTATCAGGTGGCTGCTGCTTTTGGAAAGATTAAACTTCATTTTGTTCCTGCTCCAGGGAGCGGGCGCAAATAGCTAAATATGTGTAGCTAGATAACCAGCGTTGAGAGACTCAAACAAAACAGGCTTGTAATTACCACCACCGTCTGTAAGCAATATTGTGAAGCTGTAGAGAAAGCTGTGATCGCAGATAACACACTGTAGTAAGATGCCTGTCTGTCCACAGTGAGCGACAGGAAGGTTTGGTTACCCAGACAGAGAGCTGGTGGGCGGAGAGCGGAGCAGAACGAGGAGGTGGAGCAGGAGGAGGAAGAGAGGAGGGCTGATGAGGTGGAGAGGGGGGAGGTAGGCGAGAATAGAATAGAAATGAACTGAGAAGAAAATCAGGAGGTGGATAGTTAAGGAAATAGGAAAACAGGGATGGAGAGAGAGAGACGGGGGAGAGAGAGAGGGAGGAAAAAGAGGAGGTAGACGTACATGGTGGAGAGGGAGTGCAATGTGGTAAAGGCTCCCGGGGCAATGGTGGAGATCCGGTTGTCATAGAGAGACAGTAGACGCACTGAACTCAGGCCGGTGAAGGTAGCATTGTCGACACAGCCTATCTGGTTACTCCTCAGCATCCTGTACCATGGACACAGACAAACACACACACACACAGAAAAGTTGAGTTTGGAAACAAATAGGAATGCTGTGATACTGAAGACCAGTAGGAACATAAGTTGTAATCCCCACGTGACCAGGATAAACTCTAGGCCCCTACAGGGAGTGTTTCTCTGAGCTCTGTCTCTATATACACTTTCCATTCTGAATGAGAGCCTGAAGAAATGGTGTTGGAGTGAGCTGCTGAGTGAGATGTGAGGCTGGGATCCTGTAACTACATTACGGTGTAGACAGGTGTTGAACACGGCTCTGGCTCTAGGGCTCTAGGCCTGGTTTTGGCCTGGAGGGGAGTTTGTTTTGGAGCGGGCCAGTGGATGGGGGGTAGGGGATGGGGGGTTAGGGGATGGGAGGTAGGGGATGGAAAGGGGAACGCAAAACGGCTCTGCCAGCACTCATTAGTGGGTGGGAAGAGTGAAGGTATGGAAGTGTGGGGGTATGGAAGTGTGGGGGTATGACACTGAGGGCTGGATCTGGGGACCTGGTCAACTGCCCACATCTGCCACCTGGGAGAGATCCTGTGAGGGGGCAGGTACTGCCAGGCAGCCGGAGGTTACAGTACCCCAACACACACAAAGGGGGACGGGGGGAGATAGCCAAAAACAATCTGGGCGTCCAAAGTTAAAGGCACCGGGGGAAAAAAAGAAAGGGAGGAAATGCAAACCATCGGCCCTCTGTGATGAAAATGTAAAAGCAGCAAATGTGGCATTAAGCTTTGACAGGCAGGGATCTGAGACAGGCAAACTCAATTTGGGAGCATGCTCCTGGGATTTAAAAGCCACTAAATTCAATACTGCAAGACCATGATTCCAGACATTTTCTCCTATGCACAGCCCTCTCCGCTCCACCCCCCACAAATTGGCTTTATTAGGGCCAAAGCAGCCCCCTCAAAAAGCATTTCAGGCCACCAGTTAGGCTACTGAACATTAATTATTTTCTCTCTGTACATGGGCCAAAGAACGCTGTTATGAGCTATGACTGTGGGTCATATCTGGGTGAGTGGAGACCTGGATTCATTATGGTTGATGTGATGTCTGTGCGCCTGTTTTTTGGGAACTTGAGTCAATTATCTTTTGAACATGATTTCCCAGAATGCACGCAGTCATTAGTCTCTAGTGATGTCTGTTTTTGGAACAGGTACACAGCAACTATTTTTGGTTTGGAGTGTATATGTCTGTCAACGCTTGTATAAAAAATATGTACATTAATTAATATATTGGCTGGCGGCACGGATGGCATTCCAGGCCACGTCCTCAGGACATTATAGTGGCGTCCTCAGGACATTATATCGACGTCCTCAGGACATTATATCGACGTCCTCAGGACATTATATCGACGTCCTCAGGACATTATAGTGGCATCCTCAGGACATTATATTGACGTCCTCAGGACATTATAGTGGAGTCCTCAGGACATTATAGCCACGTCCTCAGGTCATTATAGCCACATCCTCAGAACATTATAGTGGCGTCCTCAGGACATTATATCGACGTCCTCAGGACAATATAGTGGAGTCCTCAGGACATTATATCGACGTCCTCAGGACAATATAGTGGAGTCCTCAGGACATTATAGCCACGTCCTCAGGACATTATAGTGGAGTCCTCAGGACATTATAGCGATGTCCTCGGGACATTATAGTAGAGTCCTCAGGACATTATAGTGTAGTCCTCAGGACATTATAGCCACTTCCTCAGGACATTATAGCGACGTCCTCAGGACATTATAGTGACGTCCTCAGAAAATTATAGTGGAGTCCTCAGGACATTATAGCGACGTCCTCAGGACATTATAGCAACGTCTTAAGGACATTATAGTGGTGTTCTCAGGACATTGTAGTACTGTCTTCAGAACATTATATTGGCGTCTTCAGGACATTATTGCGGCGTCCTGAGGACATTATAGTGGTGTCCTCAGAGCCTTGTAGTAGTGTCTTCAGGACATTATAGTGGAGTCCTCAGGACATTATAGTGGAGTCTTCAGGACATTATAGCGGCGTCCTGAGGACATTATAGTGGTGTCCTCAGAGCCTTGTAGTAGTGTCTTCAGGACATTATAGTGGTGTCCTCAGGACATTGTAGTACTGTCTTCAGGACATTATTTATGTGTCTTCAGGACATTATAGTGGCATCCTCAGGACATTATAGTGGAGTCCTCAGGACATTATAGTGGAGTCTTCAGGACATTATAGCGGCGTCCTGAGGACATTATAGTGGTGTCCTCAGAGCCTTGTAGTAGTGTCTTCAGGACATTATAGTGGAGTCCTCAGGACATTATAGTGGAGTCTTCAGGACATTATAGCGGCGTCCTGAGGACATTATAGTGGTGTCCT
>JACXGK010010950.1:0-16988 GCA_016801125.1 Novumbra hubbsi
AGATGTGAAATGGCCGGTCAGTGACCGTAGTACACTAAGAGATGTGAAATGAGACCGTAGTCAACTAAGAGATGTGAAATGGCCGGTCAGTGACCGTAGTACACTAAGAGATGTGAAATGAGACCGTAGTCAACTAAGAGATGTGAAATGGCCGGTCAGTGACCGTAGTACACTAAGAGATGTGAAATGAGACCGTAGTACACTAAGAGATGTGAAATGGCCGGTCAGTGACCGTAGTACACTAAGAGATGTGAAATGAGACCGTAGTACACTAAGAGATGTGAAATGGCCGGTCAGAGACCGTAGTACACTAAGAGATGTGAAATGGCAGGTCAGAGACCGTAGTACCCTAAGAGGTGTGAAATGGCCGGTCAGAGACCGTAGTACACTAAGAGATGTGAAATGGCCGGTCAGTGACCGTAGTACACTAAGAGATGTGAAATGGCCGGTCAGAGACCTTAGTACACTAAGAGATGTAAAATGGCCGGTCAGAGACCTTAGTACACTAAGAGATGTGAAATGGCCGGTCAGAGACCGTAGTACGCTAAGAGATGTGAAATGGCCGGTCAGAGACCGTAGTACGCTAAGAGATGTGAAATGGCCGGTCAGAGACCGTAGTACCCTAAGAGATGTGAAATGGCCGGTCAGAGACCGTAGTACACTAAGAGATGTGAAATGGCCGATCAGAGACCGTAGTACACTAAGAGATGTGAAATGGCCGGTCAGAGACCGTAGTACGCTATGAGATGTGAAATGGCCGGTCAGAGACCGTAGTACCCTAAGAGATGTGAAATGGGCACCCGCAGCTGGTCATCTTTCAGCCCAACAAGTGGTCACAGTGGAATGACCGGGACTGTGGTCAGCTCCGCCCTCTGTCCCAACGAGTGGTCACAGTGGAATGACCGGGACTGTGGTCAGCTCCGCCCTCTGTCCCACGAGTGGTCACAGTGGAATGACCGGGACTGTGGTCAGCTCCGCCCTCTGTCCCAACGAGTGGTCACAGTGGAATGACCGGGACTGTGGTCAGCTCCGCCCTCTGTCCCAATGAGTGGTCACAGTGGAATGACCGGGACTGTGGTCAGCTCCGCCCTCTGTCCCAACGAGTGGTCACAGTGGAATGACCTGGACTGTGGTCAGCTCCGCCCTCTATCCCAACGAGTGGTCACAGTGGAATGACCGGGACTGTGGTCAGCTCCGCCCTCTATCCCAACGAGTGGTCACAGTGGAATGACCGGGACTGTGGTCAGCTCCGCAGCCCTGTGACCCCCCACATCCTTACCTGTCCTCCCATTCTCCCTCTCGCTCTCCCTCGCCCCACACCCCCCCCGTCGACTTCGTCTAGTATCTTAACTGTCCTTTGTCCAGTCAGGTGCTGACGGTTGACGCCCGTAACCATGGTACCAGCACGCACAGCCCCGACCTGACCTACGAGGCGATGACGAATGACCTGACACACCTGCTCGCCCAGCTGCACATCGGGAAGTGCATCCTTATTGGCCACAGCATGGGGGGCAAGGTCGCCATGACGACGGCCCTCTCGCAGGTAAGCGTCGCGGGCAGTCCTTGCTTTTGAGACCGTGTCCAAAATAAAATGCTTGCTCCTGTTTATCTGTGTCATTCTAGCAATAGTTTGTCTTCCTGCTGGTCTAATTCATTCAGTCACATCCCATTATTATGATTACGTTCTGTGGTCGTCCCACCTAGAGATGAAAGGATGAAGGTATCTGTTAAATGACCCAAATATCGGTCTCTGCATTCCTTTACCCTCCTACATTTTTATCGTTTATTCTTCTCCACCACTTTGTACCTCCCCATTAGCCGGGCCTGGTGGAGAGGTTGGTGGTGGTGGACATCAGCCCGGCCCAGACCACCACCCGCACCAACTTCCGCTCCTACATCCAGGCCATGAAGGAGGTGGAGCTCCCCGGCGACCTGCCTCGCTCCACCGCCCGACGCATGGCAGAGGACCAGCTCCGCAAACTGGTCAAGGTCAGAGATGCTGCCCTCGCAGGCGGTCACTGATGTCATAACCGCCAAGGTTCATACTGCGTGTTGGTACATACAGGGAATCAGCTGAAGTCTCTCTCTGTGTTTATTAGGGCTGGGGGAGTTAACGCGGTAGTCTTTGCGATTCATTTTAAACTTTGAATGCGTTCAATAAATGTTTAACCCAATGAGCGCAGCACCTTTTTTGGCGTCAATCACAAGCACTGTGGCCTCCAGTCACAAGGCTGTGTCCCCAAGTGGATGGGTATACTGAGTGAGAAGCGAGGGGCTGTGTTGGAGTTCACAGTTTGCGTCTGACATTGGAGCTGTCCTTTGCGTTGCTGGTTGGCTTGACGTGTCAACGTGTCACGTTCCTTCCCGTCACCAGGAGCGATCGGTGCGTCAGTTCCTACTGACCAACCTGGTGGAGCAGAACGGGGAATACACCTGGAGGGTCAACCTGGAGGCCATCGCCGCACACCTTGACGACATCATGAGCTTCCCAAGTTTTGACACCACCTTCGAGGGCCCCACCCTCTTCCTGGGCGGGGCCAGTTCTGCCTACATCAGGTAGTGAGATGATGTCACGTGCTACCAGCATTAGGAGATGCTAATAGTTTAACGCTGCGTTGGGATATTATGTACACTTAATCTAGAATCGATTTGTTATCCTCTTGGGTTTTCCTTACACTGGCTTTCTTTCTGTCACTCCCGCAGTTCTGAGGACTACCCAGAGATCCAGAGGTTGTTCCCCTGTGCCGACATCCAGTACATCCCAGACGCCAGCCACTGGATCCACGCCGACAAACCCCTGGACTTCATCAGCTCCATCAGCTCCTTCCTACAGCCCTAACGCTAACCTCCTCCACCCTCCCTCACCTGCCACCTTCTACCTACAGGAAAACCGTTGGCCTTCAACATCACTCAACCCGGAACAGCGTGGCATCAAGCCGCCATCTCCCATCCACTGGAGGATAAGCACAAGCTCGGGGGAAAGGCGTGGCTGAAGGCGTTTCCCACAGTTGTCAGAAGTTCAAAATTAACTCTAACTGTTCCAGAGCTCTTGTTTTGCTGCATTCTTGCGGTGTTGTGAGGATAATGGGAAAGGTCTGTGCAGTTCCCCGCTAATCACACTTGGATCCACCTCCTGAAACGGCCAGTGGGCGGAGCTTCAAACCAGATAGGGCGAAGCCACCATGTTAGACCATGGTCTTGTTGCTAACCCCATACCAAACCTTTCCATTTCTTTCCATCTTGTGTTGCTCTTAATCACCATCTTGGAATGCACAAAGGTTGAGTGAACATGTATATTAGTGTATCTAATACAAAATATTTAATAAGTTGTTGGCCAGTCAGAGGTTGAGATGAGGAGCTAGATAGCTTAGTTTATTGATTGAAAGTTTGTTTTTAAATTAATTGTTCTAGAGGTGAATTACTAATCCAAAGATCCTCTCGGTGTTGCACAGTACATTTTCTCACTATTTGTTACTGTAAATTTACATTGTAGAAAGGCTGTGAGCCAGGTCTTATAGATGTGTGTGTGTGTGTGTGTGTAAACGTGCGTGCATGTGTTTGTATATGAATGTCTGAAGCTGTTCTCTATATATCTGTGCCTACCTCTCTTATCCTAAATTATGCGCAAGTCAACCATAGTGCAGAGAATGGGAAAGCAATGGAGTCCCTCGTTCATTTGAGCCAGCCACAGACACAGAAGAGTCAAACCCTTTGGGGATTTTGGCGTGTAGCAGACTGTCTCCTTTGTTTGGGTAGGCTAGAAGGGTGTCAGTAGGATCCTGTTTTTAATTAGTTATCTGATGTCCTCAATCTAATTTGATTTAAATACATAGAAATGGAACCGGCTCTATTTATTGGAAACATACATTTTGAATCTATAGTTTTCTTGGGGTCCTGATGTATACTACGGAAGGCTGCATCTACCCTGACAGACAAATTCTGATGTTTTTTCTGTCAATTGGTGTTTTGAATAGTCAGATCAACGAAGGTGTATATTGTGATCTGGTGTGATTGGTAAAAAAGAAAATATTTCCAGTCGCTTAGGCTCTATGTAATCTGATTTATGATGTAAGAGGTCAAACAGATCCAACAAGACCAGGCTTTATTCATAACACTGGATAATAAAAAACATATCCATTTCCGCCTTGCTTATAGCCAAGCAAGGCGAGGTAATGCAACATACAGCTTCAGTAGTGCATCTCTCCGCCAGGAGTTACTATTGCTGATTTAGGATCAGCTTTTCCTTGCGACTTGGTAAATATATAGGGTACGTGATCCTTGGTCAGCCCATCTACTCCTAAAAGCCTTATAAATTGCTCTGGTACATACTGAGCTGATATGGAGGTCTAGCAGCTAATGGCCTTGGGAAGAAACGTCAAGAGCCCCCAGAGAGAAATGCAAAAGGCTGTTTTTGTTTGTAATCAATTTTAAAGATGGTGTGTTTGCACCTTTAATGAGAAAATGTTCTAAGCGTGTGCTATTTTGTGGATTTAGCAAGAAAGAAGAACAAAAGCAAAGCATGAGGGTTTGGAAGTGAAATAAAACATTGAGTTAAGATAAAGCACCCTAAATTAGTTTCTGTTTTAACTTTTGGCTGGGGACTAAACAGTGTAAACGATTTGTATATATTACTATTAATATTTAGAATTTATTGTTGTACTTGTGCTATGTATTTTATGTGTAAAACTCTTAGATTACATGTACTGTATCTGAGTTTCTAGTGTTTACTATGTGATGTCATTCAGATTCCTAGCTACCTAGCTACCTTTCTATGCCAGTTACCGCTTTTGAAGCTGTCCAGGTACTGTATTATCAATTGATCATGCCTGCGTTTCCCAGGTTTGTCTAAACCAGGGAGGGGCTTTCCTGGTCCTGGATCAGTGCTGGATGTTCAGGGCTTTGTCACAGCACTGAACAGATATCTAGATAGCAAACCAAATTATTTTGGTGCACTCTGTTTCAGCAGCGTGCTTCACAGGGGATATAAATTAGAAGCAGGATCTGTTGACAATGCAGAAATTTGGGACTGAAGCACATTTACTTGCCGCAGATATTTTTGTAGAACCATGCTCTACACTCCGGCAATATTTTTGACGTGTCTCCTGTGAATGCCTATTGTTCATGTAATCTGTTTGTTTGAGTGATCTACTCAATATCTACATGGTCATTTAGTGTAATTTATAAATCACATCTTTATTATGTTGATGAACATGACCAAATTATTTTCAACTGGTGGATTATAATGCTAATTAGGGCCATGGTAGGTTTTCAATGGGATTAAGAAACTGAAGATAGAAAGTTTGTGTCAATTATACTCAACCTATGATATTAACATGTTTATCCAATGACTTAAAAAATAATTGTTGCTGTATTTTAAATATAGAGCTATAATTAGGAAATGTATTTAGCATATCTTTTCTGAAACTGGCGAGTTTCTTTAAGAATTTGAGCAAATACATGATTATTGAAAATAAAAAAGGTATATGCTATTTCAGTGTCTAATGTAATGCTACATTTGCTGTGAATATAGCATTAAATATAGTTTTCCAGATATTGTTTCTGCCAGGAAACAAACATGTCTGAGGTATATATTGGGTCGTGACTGGGACAAGCTGGATCAATTCAGGTCAGCAGAAAAACAGTTGCGTACCACACTTTAGAATAAACGGGTATTCATCAGAAATGATGCGGAAAAAACATCTGTTATGTAGTTCATTCTAATATGAGATATTCTCTTCTGTGCTTAAATTGGGGATTTTTTTTTGTGAAATGTTGAAGCTAAAATCTGACTGATACTGCTGAACAGAACGTTTGTTTGATGTGTTGGTTGATTTATGTTTGTGTCTTTTAGGGTTTTGTCTTTGCTCTTTTTGTCATGTCTGTAACACTTTATGAAACGTTTACTCTATTAACCAACAGCTTTGAGAATGTTTTCTCTGTGCTGCCAGTTATTATTGTTATCAATCACAGGGAGTTAGTTTGCGGTGGGCTAGGTTTGTAACATCTATTCCCCTGTATGCAAGGTTTGATTAAGTATGGACCCATTGGTTTGAAGTTGTCTTATCATTTGTTTCAACTGAAATGGCTTGGTGTTGGAGTAGCTTAACCTCACCATATTCATCGAATGCAGGTTTATTTAACATACCTGGCCAACCAGATGGTGGGGGCTAGCACCTTTTGGGACTCAATTGTTCTATTAATGATGTTTATGCTAAATCAAGTGCACAATTAATTAATGACCAGCCATGTTTAAGGGAGAATGTACATGTGTTTTGCCTCTATAAAACTGGCTGACGATAACATAGACGTGTATAGTATTGTGTATTTTATTATAAGCATGTCTTGTCATCCGTTTGTTCAGGTGTGAGTGATCGGTTATGCATTTCAACCAGTCTTTTAGTTAGTAACATTCATTTTAAAACATGAATGTGAATAATGTTATTTAGTTATGCCAGATTACATGTGAATAATTGAGATATACAGTATATTGAAAGTAATAAATGGTGTAACTGATAATAAAATGGAAAATGAAAAACTTTTTCTGAAATTAGATATTTTAAATTCTTATCCAACTGACATTTTAGTTTTTATGTGTTTTCATATGAAAACAATATTTTTACATCTTTAAAGTGTTAATGTGTCTGTGCAGCAAATCACAAGATAATCCCATTTCAATCTATTTCAATTCCACAGTGTTATATAACCTAATGTGAACAAGTGTTTTGAATACTTATGCAATCAGATTGTAAGTATTCAGACCCTTTGTTGTGACACCCTAGAGTTTAAGTATTCAGACCCTTTGTCCTGACATCCTAGATTGTAAGTATTCAGACCCTTTGTCCTGACACCCTAGATTGTAAGTATTCAGACCCTTTGTCGTGACACCCTAGATTGTAAGTATTCAGACCCTTTGCCCTGACACCCTAGATTGTAAGTATTCAGACCCTTTGTCCTGACACCCTAGATTGTAAGTATTCAGACCCTTTGCCCTGACACCCTAGATTGTAAGTAATCAGACCCTTTGTCCTGACACCCTAGATTGTAAGTATTCAGACCCTTTGCCATGACTCCAGATTGAGATCAGATGGATGATGTGTCTTTTGATCATCCTTGTGATGTCTCTATAATCCAAATTCAGTTAATTGTACCTGATTAATTGGCTCTCGTGTACAAAGTCCATCCCACTGTGCATGTCATTGCAAAAGGAGGCGTCCAAGGACTCAATGGTCAATCGAACAGAGCTTCATGGTTTTTTATTCCGCAGAGATATTATATGTACAAATATGAATTTCTTAGCATGACAACGAGCCAAACAACAGAACCAGGGAAGCCTGAAACCTGTTTGGGTCATCTATGAGGAAACCTGAAAGTGTCAATTCACTGTTTAATCTAACAGATCTTGAGGGGATCTGTGGGAAACTAACCAAATGCAGGTGAGAAAAAAAATATTATCAATATCTAGCACAACAACATTTGTGGAAATAAAGTGGTCTGAAAAAATTCAGTACATACTGCATACAATGTCTCCCTTTTGTATCCACCCCCGACGACCTATTAATCATTACAGAGATCTGTGAGTACATCCCTTCGCAGTGAGCATTCAAGAGTTGTCTGTCTGCTTAAAAATTTAAAGGTCTTGTGTACCCAATAGTATTTTTATTTGCAGTCTCCTGAACTAAACAATATGCTGGACGTTGGAAGTACATTTGGATGACTTTATTCAGAGACGTGTTCCAGTCAACATGACTGCTTTTTATTACAGAAAATGACATTTTACTGTTGGAGGGGAAATCTCCAATCCAGAGCCAGTATCCAGGCTACCAATACACATAATGCAATGAAGAATGTTTTCCTTCAAAAGATCGTCACAGCATTAGTAGATTGGACAATGAAGCTGTCCGTGATTGATCTACGCATGAGTTGATTTGTCCCCGGGTAATGGCTGATGTCCCTCCCATAAATGCACACAGTGTTGTGCACGAAGGGATAGTGTATGTTATTGTAATCGGCTTAAGGCTTATGTATTCGTCGGTAGGAACGCCCCCGTGTATTTATAAGTCTATGTTTCGAAACCCATCATCCTGTCCGCGGCCACTGGGCGACAGCGACGCCGGTGCCGCATTCTGGTCACCATGACTACTCGCCTTTGACCCCTTTCCCCTCTTCAGCCTGTCCTTCCAGTTGGCCGTGGTACGTGGCGGGGAGGGGGCGGGACCAGGGCTGGAGGCCGGCTTCTGGATGGGGGGTTTGTTGGTCCTTCTCAGCAGCCCCAGACGGGAGGGCTTCCTCTGGGCTTCCTCTGCCGCCTGCTGCTGCTGGCTCTGGAGCTGGTGCTGGAGGATCAGCTGGACATCGTCCTGACACACCAGGAAATACAGGGTTTCTGTTATTATTAGCATTAGGCACTTTTGTTACGTGGTAATATCAGGGTTGGACGCTTGATTCGAGGGATCACACTGTCGTTGTTTGCTTTGGGTGAAGTGTATATATTTTTTAAAGCAATTACAGCAGAGTGGTAGCAGACAGAGTGCCTTGGCTATTGTGGGACACCATGGTGAAATAGGGATCTGTGCTGCAAGAGACTGAGGCTAAAGGACAAGGGTGGTATACTGGGACACTGGGTTTAAATGCACTTTAAATGCAAAAATGCACATTTTAAATGGAAAAAGCAAACTGTCGATACTATCAACAAACAAAAGGTGTCTGGATTGTAAGTAGCAGTTCAATTATTGTGGGCCCTTGGGTTTCTCCAATCAGAGGACTGAATGGGTAAATAACAGGAAAATACTTTGGCCCCTACGGAGGAAAAGCCAGGACCCTGAACAGGTGTAATTTCCTAAATGCCGGATCACTCTGACAAGAGGCATAATTCACGCTCGCATAGGGTCACCTAGGAGAAAGTATCAGACGGATGTTGCTAGAACAGTGGATCAGTCTACTCTCACTAGACAAATGCGCTTAATGGCATTAACTGCGCCACTAGGGGGAGCTGGTCTCCCGGCAGAAGCCCAGGGACCCAAGGCAATAATATGGCTGTATATATCATGCTTGGACCCCAAGCTGGCCATGTATTGTCTGTATATATCATGCTAGGACCCCAAGCTGGCGATGTATTGTCTGTATATATCATGCTTGGACCCCAAGCTGGCGATGTATTGTCTGTATATATCATGCTTGGACCCCAAGCTGGCCATGTATTGTCTGTATATATCATGCTTGGACCCCAAGCTGGCGATGTATTGTCTGTATATATCATGCTTGGACCCCAAGCTGGCGATGTATTGTCTGTATATATCATGCTTGGACCCCAAGCTGGCCATGTATTGTCTGGATGCCCTACTACATAACATAGTGTGTGTACTTCATATTTGAAGTTGTGTTAAACTGAGGGCAATTTGCTATTGGATGTCATTATAGCAAGAACTTGTTTTCCACAGTTACACCTCTCCCCAGCTGAGTCAATACATTCCTGCTCTGTCTCAGACAAATGGTTTTCTTCAACTCTACACAAACTCCCTCTCCAATTCGTTATGACGGCGATGAATCCTCACCACGGGTGCCCAAGCACTGTACCCGGTGTTAAGTGTGCCATGGATGAACACACCTGGTGTTCTCACCCATCAGTGATGATACTACCTCTGCATTCTACTCTCCGAATGCCCTTTCACTTTACTACACACCTGCCTGTCCTCCCACTTCTCTACTCCCGGGGTGTCGTACTGTGTAGCAGAGGATGCTCCTCTGTCCCGTATTTGACACGTTACCCATAACTACATTCCTACTCTTGGGCCAAATTGCCCCTACACCCTACTCACCAATGAAGATCTGGAAAGGGTGGACACTATATGGTCACAGTTATATATGGTCACAGCAATACATATGGTCACAGTTCAACCTTGCCCTGTGAGGCTAGATCTCCATGCTGTTGTATAGGCCTTGGGGATTTGGCTGTGGCTCGTTCGCTCTCTATGTACCTTCCTCCCCCTTCCCTCTTCTCTCCGTTTTTCACCCCCCCCCCCCAGGCCTGACCTTCCAGGTTTCCAGTTCTACAGCGAGCTCCAGACGTTTCTGCACGGCCTCCAGCAGCTGGTTGTTCAGTAACATCATGTCTGTCTTACTGCGGAGAAGCTCCGCCTCCATTGCCTTCTTCCTGTGCAGGGTAGAGAAGAAGACAAAAGAATCAGCGCTTCATTGTTCTACAGGAATAGGATACAAGTCCCTTTCTCAGACGAGGTGGTGTTGACAGCTCCCTTGGCTGTGTGGGCGGTCAGTTGTTTTTTCTGAGATATTTGTTGTGCAGTTGTGAGTGGGTTTGTGTCTTTGTGTATACTTACTTCTCCAAGGCTTCATCTCTGTCACACAGTGCTTGTTGGAGAACAGCACAGTCAACGACACCATTTTCTATCTGAACCCCTGACTTGGAATCCTGGTTGGGGAACAAGAATGTGCATTATATAGATGCTCATTCAAAGCAAATACATTTATGTATTTATTTGTATTGAACAATGACTGACACACTTGTATTGTACGTTTTGCAATACTGTATATTCGTAACAGTTATTCTGGCTAAAATCTAAGCCAACGTGTTCTCAGTGTTTGTGTGTTTGTGGTAAACCACCACTTCACGACAACTGGTTAAGTAATACCTTTCTGCTGACACGTGAAAGTTCTTTGTGTTGTTTGATACTTGTGAACCTGTCAGGTCACATACCTGAACTGAATCATCTGGGCCCACGACATGGGCGGGGACAATGTTCACCTTGCATGCAGAGTCTACTTCTGACAGGCATTACACTCTAACCTCAGCTCTGTAGTGTCAATCACAGATTTATTCATTTTTGCATTTTATGTATTTGTCTAGTTGAGCGGATGTTCAAAGAACATCAAATGATATGCTGAGGTAAAAAGTCAGACAATAGAAGATATTCTGGGTTTCCTTAAGAAATACCCGTAATGTAGTACGTTTCTAGAAACTTTAGACTGCTAATGTAAATATTCTGCATTGTCTAAGAGCTAGTTTGGGCTCACCTGTGCTGTGAGGTTGAGAGCTAGTTTGGGTTCACCTGTGCTGTGAGGTTGAGAGCTAGTTTGGGTTCACCTGTGCTGTGTGGTTGAGAGCTAGTTTGGGCTCACCTGTGCTGTGTGGTTGAGAGCTAATTTGAGCTCACCTGTTCTGTGAGGTTGAGAGCTAGTTTGGGCTCACCTGTTCCGTGTGGTTGAGGGCTAGTTTGCGTGCTACGTTCTGCAGCAGGACCAGGGATGTATCTAGACTGATCTCCTGACCAGAGGGCTGTACGAGGCTGGATTCCTCATTGGCAAGAGGAAGCAACAACTTCAGAACACACTGAATCTCCTGTGTAACCTGGGAGACAAGATACAGGCATGGAGGTGACTGCAGCAGGGGGCGATGAAGGAATTCATATGACCAGGCATTGTTCATTTGAAAATATCGGGTTAAGCTTGAGCGCTATGAACGCTTGACGGTGTGTGTTACCCTCTCTCTCTGTTGACTCCATCCCGATCCGTCTCTGTTCTCCTGGAGTTTGTCCACCTGAGCCTTAAGCCTCAGACTGCGTCTCCTGGATAACTCCACCTCCCGACGCACTTCATTCAGCTACACAAACACAGAAGCATGTTGGTAAAGCTAAATCCTGGTTCTGAGGAGATAAAAACATCCTGTGGGACTGATTTTAGTTTTAAGAAGCTCGTATTACACACATCTTTGCATAAACACACATGCACACCCATGAACAGACAAAGAGAGCCAGACATTTTCCCACGGATCTCCATTAGCTAACACATACAGTCACAAATCAAACCTGCCTCCATGAGCTGATAACATCCCAGCACCAAACAGAGCCCCATTGTATCACACAATAGCACTGAATTGTGAACATTGTATTCTGCTACTAAAGGTTTTCTTGGTCCTGATCTTGTCTATTCGGACTTGTGAAGTTGGATACTGGAGAGGAGTGCAGATGCATCTTTGAATGGGTTCCACCTGCCTGAAAGCGGGATCTCAAATTTAGAAGGTACCTGGTCTGGATGTAGAACCCAGCAGGTGAAAACGAGGCCCCTCTCTTACCGTGTCTGAGACGGGCCCGAGGGTTCTCCGCCTGTTGAGCTGCCGTCCACCCCTGATGACGTCCGGTAAGGTTCCATCACCACGGCTCCATCTGGACGGGCTGCTGTCCTTACTGGTTGCTTCAGAACCGTCCGCTTCACGCACCGTGGACAAACCTGCCGGACCGTCATTCTCCACGCTCTCACTGACCGCTGGCAACTCACCGCCATCGGGTGTGGCCAATTCTATGTTCAGCGACGGCATCAAACTCATCGCCAGGGTGAACTGTTCTAGATCATCGTCGCCACTGTTAATCGTGTGACTCAACCCTTCTGTGATCACGCGTTCCCGCTCAGTGGCATCATCTGGTCCGGCCCTGGTCGACTTCAAATTGTCCAGCGTCTCTGGTTCTTCTCTCAGTATTGCGGGGTGTGTGGTCAAAGGGCCACCGACCCTGTCAGGTCGCTTAATAAGTCCCTCGTTCAGGGTGTCTAGAGAGTAACAGAGGCGCTCCATTGCAGTGAACCGTGGCCTCAGTCTCTCGTTGAGGATGGAGAAGGGCTCCGAATCCCCCATGGTTGGGCATAAGGTGGTGGAGGGTTCAGCTGGGATCAAACAGAAAATAAAACGAAGAGCTAAAGACACACAATGGAAGATCTTCCACCGTCACCGGGGCATTAAGCGAGTGACTGTCAGCGAGGATATGAAAGAGTGAGGGAAAAAAAAGAGGAAGGGACAATCATAGAGAGGAGGGGGGAGAAACACACAGAGAATGTTCACCGACTGGTTTTTCCTGAACTCTGAGGGACAGTAAGGAGGCAAGTGTGTCTTGAATGTGATGATGTCATCGCGTGACCTCAGAGGAGGCGGCACCCTCGCCGATCAGCCTTTCAACTTTGGTTTCTGTCGCCAGGCATACGTCAGCGCGTCAAGGCTTGAGCGATGCCTGCACCCACGCACGGTAAACCGACCAGACAGATCTCAGACCCGACCTACATTGCCTGCCTGTTTATACCGCCCTTCCACGGCATGTCAACCCTGTGGCACACAGACACCCATTTCAGAAGCTGAGAGAGTATGTGGGCGAGACAGAAAGGTAAACAGAGGGAGAGAGGCAGATCCGGGGGAGTTACAGAAACAAGTGGGAGGTTGGTATACCTGCAGAAATGGGAGTCAGGTTAGAGGTGAAACCTTGTCTCAAAACTAAATCTCAGTGAAACTATCTTTCTCGGATCATGGCATACGACTGCGTTGGAAAAAGGAGAAGCATAAGGCCACGGTGGCTGGGACCTCACGTGTGACACACGTCCGCTTGGGAAAGGAGAAACTGCATGTTCTCACTGATCAAAGTTAATTTGTCGCGGTGTGGTTTTGACACACGCGAAGAATGCAGAGAATGTACGGTCTCTGGATCTCGTGCAGAAGAATTCCCAGGGTGCAAAGCCATTCCTTCTCATTCCATCCCATTGCCTCCTTCAGTGACACTAGAACAACATTTGCTTGGAAGAGATGAACCAAGAGAAGCAACGCCCCCGTGGAAGTACCCATGACTAAGAATCATCCCTGTCTCAGTGTTTATTTATAGGACGTTCTCATTATCTCTCTACCCACACACAAAGACATCAAGAGATCATAGACGTCAATGTCAGGGATGTGGTCAAACAGTGTGTGTGTGTTTCAGATGTAGGTGAAAGGCTATTTCTGTCTTAGGGATGAGGTTTTGGATAAAACGGACAATAGGGGCTAGCGTTTTAATAGTTTTAATAATTACTTTTAGGTTAAGGGTTCAACACAAAGTGTAACGTTACTGAGTTTAGAGGTTAAGGGATGAAGATGCATGGAGAGTCAGTTTTCTGTTCCTCACAAAAGTAGTAAAAACAAATGTGTATATTTGTAAGACCCAGAAGTCCTCGCTAGTAACTAGTAACACTCCGAAAGTCCGGAAACTTTGACCATCCTCACCTGTAAAAAAGACAAGATCAGGCTTACGTCAATGCTTATGTCAAGGCTTATGTCAAGGCTTATGTCATGGTTTGGGTCAAGGTTTGTCTTAGGGATTAGACATTTTATTTGTAATGACAGTCCCCTTTGATCACCTCAAAGTCCTCACAACTGTAGTCACTGAAGTGTGTGTGTGTTCTTTGTCCTAGCAACCAAATAGTACAGCCCAGTAATAGCACCAGCTTCCTCTTGACGCCATGACACACTTCAGTGACTACAGTCGTGAGGACATTTTGGTGATCAAAACTTATCAGAAAACCTTTTCAAAACCCCTATTTAAAATGTACAAAATTACCATCATTGTAAAAGGTGTTTTTGTTCCACAGATTAAATTAGCACCAGAAGTCCTCACAAGGGCAGAAAAACATGATACATCTAACCTTATTAGGATGATTTTCTGGTCCCCAAAACGACAATGTTTGGGTTTAGGGTTTATGGGTCAAATGTCCACTTGGGATTGTGTTATCAGGGATACTTTGAGGGGAAGGCATTAAGGCCCTGGGTTTGGCATTGGGGCTAGGTTAAGTTTAGTCATCAGTATCAATGCTTGGTTACGGAGGTTAGCATGAATTAGTATTTTTCTAATCCCAACAGGAATCAAAACACAAGGCCAAGCGTGTGAACAGTGGAGGACGGATAAAGAGAGATCCCAAAATGATTGTGTAAAATACCGACCCCATTTATTCCTGTAGACTTCACAGTAGTAAACAAATTGTCTCTCGTCTGCACAGGAGAATAAAATAAACCCTTTTCTCTGCACATAATCATAAGGCTCTTCATCAGCAACATCCTCATTATCCTCAGTAGCGTTCCAATCACGGCAGACCGATGGAACAACCTTCGGTTATTGTCGCGTTCATCAGCCAACCGAAACATGGGATAGACAGAATATCTTGATCACAATAGTCACAACGGTTGGTCAACTAGTCCCTACAGTTCGGTTTTCTCTTTCTCCGTCCGATGTTTCCCCCCCTGGCTGGAAGCACACCTGAAGCCCAGGTTATCGGAAGCAGAGTCAGGAGTGTTCCCCATTCTGTATCAACACAGAAACCCAAACAACCAGTCAGGCAGCAGAAAAACAAGACAAAAAATGTCATTCATTTCCGAAGTGCGTTTCAAAGAATTTCCCCGATGGCATCAGCTTTAAAGGTTCACTTGACTTCAAAACGCAATCCAACGTTGTATGTTTTGTGGTCTACACTCCAAACCACTTGCTTTAGGTCCCCCTCTGTATGTCCATAGACATACCACACCTGTCTACAACATAACATGGTCAACCCTCAGCAGCCTGATGTTATGACTATAGGAACAAGATCTATAGGATTCGCCATTTGAAACTGAGGAAGCAGTGCTTGCCTTGTTGTGATTCTCGCTTTGTGATTGGCTGATCCATCCGCCGTGTCGATCCAGGAAGCACCGCGCAGCACAAACATTGGACGGGCTCCGAGGAAGGGCGTGGATGTCCACTCCCAAGCGTTGCCCATCATGTCATAAAGTCCTGAGGGCAGAGACTGATAACTCATTCCATATGGACTCATTAGCAGTTTGCATTACTAATGTGATGCTCTTCTATCAGAATAAGAACAGCACAGTCTGACCTAAGACAACGTCTCCACATGATATGTCCGAATGCTAATATGTCAAGTATTTCTATAAAGGAATATATACCATAATTGTTTTGAGGAGGGTAGGCAGTGACAGGGGCGATACCGTGGTAACCGTCTTCTGCAGTGTCTCCATCAGGAAACATCCCCTAATAAGCATGTATAAGACAACAGGAATGACATTATATACTGTTACATGAATCAACCCAACCGATGAATGAAGTGAACATCACAATTCATGAACTCATTTGACATTGTGTAGGATGTCGGTTACATGCTGTACATTCCAACTTTGGCTTTTTTGTAAGAATTACAGTGAAGGGTTCTTGTGCTAGAATGTTCCTTCCGGGAGCGTGGATTCGAGGTCTTTTGACTGACCTGCCACAGGTTGCTTCGGTTCACCTGGAACTTGTTCCCCCATGGATACGTCCTACCTGGAGGGAACAAGGGGTTGAGTTACCTACAATGGATATGTCCTACCTGGAGGGAACGAGGGGTTGAGTTATCTACCATGGATACGTCCTACCTGGAGGGAACGAGGGGTTGAGTTATCTACCATGGATACGTCCTACCTGGAGGGAACTAAGCTTAGATTTAAGGGTGCAAATCGTTTCATTGTTAGGAAACAACCCTTTTTATACATAGTTGCACAATCTTAGCCCATGAAAATACCATTTGGGACAGATTCAAATAATAAAGCACATATTTAGGTATTTGGATGCACATCTGTTGCATGTCACTACTGCTTGAAGTCTGAAAGACATTGACCCCACTATGACCTGGGTATCTCCTCTGGTGATGCCCTGCCTGGCCTGTAATGCAGCCATCTTCAGATGTGTTTCTTATGTTAAACATAAGATTGACAAGGCCAGTCAGGAACTTCACATATGGCAGAGGGTTTGCGGTAGGTTTCTAATGCAGAATAGTACGTGTTATTATTCAGTGTAGAATGGGTTCTAATACAACGGTTAGATCCTCAGGTTTTTCAATGCAGTCCACCACATGTCCTCCATTAACACCAGAGATTGGAAAGAATTCCATTTACATAATAGCATAAATACTTCAACTAAGCATGGAAACAAATGATAATATTTTCAACGCATAAACGAACTCAACAACATTGTGTTTTCGTTTTCTTGTTTTACAACTGACATCTTTCTTTTTACGACTGACATCTTTCTTGTTACGACAGACATCTTTCTTGTTATGACTGCCATTTGTCTTGGAATGACTGTAATATTTTTTGCTTGTAACTATTACATAATAATGTTTACAGTAGCTGGCCCCCCTAAATGTGGAGTCTGAAATAACTATTACAT
>JACXGK010010951.1:0-16926 GCA_016801125.1 Novumbra hubbsi
TTATTCCCCAAGCTAGAAGACTGCTTTATTCCCCAAGCTAGAAGACTGCTTTATTCCCCAAGCTAGAAGACTGCTTTATTCCCCAAGCTAGAAGACTGCTTTATTCCCCAAGCTAGAAGACTGCTTTATTCCCCAAGCTAGAAGACTGCTTTATTCCCCAAGCTAGAAGACTGCTTTATTCCCCAAGCTAGAAGACTGCCTGCACCCAAGCTATGAAAAACAACAGGTAATAATACACCGCTCAACAAAATTGGAACACTTAATCACACACGTGGTCTCATCTAAGGAAATAAATTAAAGATCAGAATCTTTATTGTACATGGTGTAATTTGTTGAGAACAAAATAACATAACAACAATCAATGGAAACCAAAATCACCGATCGAGGGCTGTATTTAAACACCGAAAATCTAAGAAAACAATTGCTATCACAGGCTGGTTAATGTGTGAATTTCAACACAGCAACTCAAAATGTGACTCATTAGCGTGTATGGCAACAACTTCTGGTGAGACCGTAGTGATCTCAGACCTGGATCAGGGCATCATTGAGCTTGCGGACAGTTTGTAGCACTACTTAGCGGCATTGGACGCACCAATACAAAACGTCCCAGAGGTTCTTAATTGGATTCAATGGCATCAATGCCTTTGTCATCCAGGAACTGCATACACACCCTGGCCACGTGAGGCCCGGCACCAAAAGAAACCCAGGACCCCCTGCGTAACGTCTGACGAAGGTCTGACAAAGGGCCTGAGTATTTAATCTCGGTACCCAAAAGCAGTCAGGGTGACCGTCGGCAATTAGTTGGAGGTCTGTGCGACTGTACAAGGATATGCCTCCCCACGCCATTACTGACCCACTGCCAAAACAGTCGTGCTGGATGATGTTGCAGGATGCCAAACGTTCACCACGGTGTCTCCCGACTCATTGATGTCGGTCACATATGTTCTGTGTGATCCTGCTCTCATCTGTGAAGAGAACGGGGTGCCAATGGTGGACCTGCCAATTCTGGTGTTCTCTGGCGAATGCCAGTCAAGCTGCATGGTGCTGGGTTATTATTATGACCCACTAGTGGACCTCATGCCGCCCTTTATGAAGTCTGTTTCTGACAGTTTGGTCAGAAACATGCACACCAGTAGCCCGCTGGAGATCATTTTGTAGGACTGGAGATTTTTGGCACTGCTCCTCCTGTTCCTCCTCGCACAAAGGATCAGATAAAGATCCCTCTACGGCCCTGTCCAGCATGCCTCACGTAACAGCCTGTCTCCTGGTATCTCTTCTATGCTCTAGAGACTGTACTGGGAGACACAGCAAACCTTCATGCAATGGCACGTATGGATGTGCCATCCTGGAGGAACTGTACTACCTGTGTAACCTGAATGGGCTACAGGTACCTTCTCATGCTACCAGTAGTGACTAGGACACTAGAAAAACGCATAACTGGAAAAGAATCATTTAGGAAGGAGACAGCAACTGTCAACCTACTGAAAAACCATTGCCTTCTTGGGGGTTGTTTTGCTGTTGCCTCTCCAGTGCCCCTGTTGTCACTTTCATTTGCACCAAAACAGGTGGAATTGATTCTCAATCCTAACTGGACGGATGACATATGAAGTTTAATGAATTGGTGTTGTATTATGATGATTATGATGTTCCCTATATTTAGCAGTGTAGTTTATTCTGTCCCTCCCTTTTGTAACATCTTCCCGTGTCATAGTGTGTTTGTTTTGTATTCCGCAATGGCTCCTCTGTGGTATTTGTCCTAAGCACAGACGCAGCATTTAGTCCTCTGACAGAAAAAAAAAGGTTGAATCGCCTCTGTGGCTGGAGCTCGGCTCCTGGTTGGACGGATGCCTTCCCACAATGCACAGCCAGAGGAGAAATAATAACTTTTCATTTATTTCACAGATTTCCTCTTTACCCTCAATCTTGGCCTTTCAGAATCACCCCAGTGTTTCCTGTCACCATAATGACACTGTTCCATCCAGATCGTCCGCTGTGAATGGTAGAATGATCAGCCCTGAACCAGGCAGCCAGTCCTTTTCTCCGGAGGGGAACCTGATTGTGCTAAGCGGAGCCGGGCGCCCGCCTTCTTTTGCACAGGCGCAGAATACTAATCATCCTACTGCTACTCCAATCATATTGACTTGAATCACTTTCAGGATGGTAATGATTTCAGCCTGCCTCTTTTTGAAAGTCTTCCTTGCAGAGAGGTTGACCTGGCTTTTCGTCAGCGGTAATGGCTGCGTTGAGGTGGGGGGGGGGGGATTTGTCTCTTCAGACAGCGAATGAATTTGGAGCTCGACTGGCCCACACAGATAGCTGCACTGGCTTCGCCGCGGGTGTGAAAACCCCTCCGCGCCTGGCAGGAGAGAGTGGAGGAAGCTGCTTCCAGACCCTGTGCTGATTCTCCTGCTAGGCCAGAGCCCCGTCACTCTTCCAGCCATCGATCCCCTTTAGAGAGCCTCTCCTCCAGGATCTTGGACACTGCGGTCTAGGCTAATCATTCCTCAATTGATCATTCAAGTCGGCATTGGTCACAGAGGTTCCACAGAGGTCAGACAGAGGTCACACAGGGCAGGTACATGAGTAGGTACCGGGACAATGATCCAAATTGTTATTCCCTTTATTGATTGTTATGTCGAATATATTGATTCTAAAGACAAGCCCTTGCTCCAACCACCGTTTGGGATCCACAAGAACTGAAACATTCAGTTTTACTGGGCTACAGTAATCTAACACCTAGCTTCCGTTTACAGAGGTGGACTGTGCCCTTGTATCATACATGGAGGGGATTTATATGTGCCAGCTGTTGTGCTTATAGTGCTAAGACACATTTGACATTGAGATATTTTGTGTGCTAGTTCTAAGCATTACAAAAAATTAATTCTGTTTTGTCAAAAATATGCTCTGCCCAATTACCCAGCAACACTTATGCAGTGAGCACAAGAAAAAGAGTTTGAGGCAGCCATTTTGAGCTGTTCCAGGGGGCTTCATGTTATGGAAAGGCAAATCTCCCCAGTTTCTCCCTCGTTGACCATACTACAGGCATCCCCTATTTCAAGACCTCTCATCGCCACAGTGCCTAACTGACGGTCATCCATCACCATGACAGCGATTAGAACCCCCGAGTTGTTGACATCCAGGACGGCCTGTCAGTCAGTGGAGTCACCACGGTGACCCAACTGACACAGTGGCTGTCAATTACACCTGGAGAGATGACAGAGCGAAAAGTTCCTGTAAATTTAGCCTAATAATCTGATATATTGGGTGATTGGATTGGATTAACAAAGAAAGGGTGACGGACTCAAAATGGTGTGATTTTGTCTGAAGAAAATGATTAGGGTTTGATTATTACATTTCTACAGATAACAAACTGTAATTGAGACGTCAAACCTTGTGCACTTCAGACAGATTAAGTGAAGCCTGCTGGGTCTTTGAGATGGTCAGACGTCACCCGTGTAGCAACAAGGGAACAATTTATTGATGTATATATCTGGATGATCCATTACTGATGTGGCCAAATGTTCCACACATCTCAGCCTTGCTGCGGGACATAGGTCACGCCACGCTAAAACACAATAACCTTGTGTTTTCCTCATCCTCGTACCTAACTCTTTGATCCCCCTGGTGACAACCATTAGGCCCTTGCCATTGGCGGAAGCAGCAACACTTCGTCTATTCCTGAAGAGGTTTCTGAGGGAGAAAAGATGTAAGAAAAGTATGTAACCGCGGATTTCTACAGGCCTTTTTACTCATTCCCCTGCCTGGCCCTGCATTGTTTCCCAACAGAACAGACCACTTTGTTTCCTTTTTACAGCTTTTAGCAGGAAACCTCCAGAGGGAGGCGCGAGGGTTATTAAGGTCAGGGACCAGGAAGAGGAGGCATGGCGAAGAGCACAACCAACATATTACATTCAGGTTTTATAATAAAGCTGGAAAAGTAAGAAAGAATTTTCAGAAATGCTAAGAACAGTTTTACTAAAAAGGATATTAATTTAACACTATCGACAAAGTGCTGCCCACAATACCAACGTGGAATGTTTACATACATATTTACACGGCGTGCGTGTGTGTTCATGAGTGAGTGTGTGCGTCAGTGCGTGTGACACCGGTCAGCATATGCGGTCAGACAGGGGAGCCGCTCAGCGGTCGGATGGCTTTCAGATAGAAGCCGTCTCTGAGCCTGTTAGTATGAAACCGATGGGTCTTGTCGTTGCTGCCAAATCCCTTTCCAGCATGACGTTTATCTATTGAAGCCGATTGTGGCTATCGAGTCGTGACAGTTGGTTGGCTAGCTCGCTTCTTACCTTTGGTTGTAGACCCACGGCTGCAGCCACTTACCGACAACCCGGCACGGACGCGTGCGTGTGCGCAGTCACAGACACCAGGTTGCTCTGCTCGGGTGCTCGTGTTTAGTAAACTGCACGCCACGGTAAACCGCTCTCAGCTTGGAAGAGAGAAAAAAAAAAGGTATTTCACGCAAATGTTCTGTTTCTCTGTGGCGACGAGCTGCCGCTGTTATTACAATAATAATATACAATCATGTGTTTGAGCTAATGCGTCCCACTGTGAAGTTCAGTGTCCACTGAGCAGACTACTGTCTGGCAGCAGCTGAGCTTGGGGTCACGGTTCTGGTGACATGCGGTTTCCCGGTCTCTGGGTTACACAAACCTACGTCACAGCAGTACATCTGCACCGGAGACGAGGGGTTCAGACCGCCTATGACCACATTAAGAACGACAGCGACCCAAGCCTCCCTCGTTTACTAACTGGTCGCGGGAGCACAGGACCACGTTTCCAATCAATAAACAGTCCAGAACGTCAATTCATACTGAACACATCCCCGTGACCTGTCCTCTCTTCCAGAGCATCCAGAGAGCGGCTGGGTCATGGACTGGCATGAGCAGTGCCCTGTACACGACGGCAGGACCCTCTAGATGGTGGTGAAGGTGGCTTAGGGAATTAATGGTCATTACTGTTAGACCAAGCGTCGCGCAAGGACTGTTTTGAAACCTCACGGTTTTCGTATTTGGCCTTCAAAATAAATGTCTGCGGTGTGTCTCTTAGAGTGGATATTGTGTACTTCGTCAAAGGAGAAACGATGTGGGAAATATATAAATGAAACAAACGTACTATTTAAACGATACTTGAAATAACTTAAAGAATGCTATAAGATGCTGCACACTGACAAATGGGCGGAGCTTAAGTTAATTGTTGTTAATTTGCTTGTGCTCATTACCTTTACAGAGGGATTGTGTTATGAACCCAACCACACTATTCAGTGCTGCCAATGTATGTGAAACACTCTGTTTGTAAAGTAAAAAAAAAGGGAAATCATTGTGTGCTACAGGCAGCAAAACTATAACTTCTTTACCTCCAATGCTTCGCACTGAACTGTATATACTGTGCATGGAATTAATATCGCCTCATTAGTTAGAAGCTAGTGGCTTTTATTAGGAATCTTGGAGGTGATTCATGAAAGGTTTAAGAAAATAGTTAGTTGAGAGTGAAAACTTATGAGGGAATAATGTTAAGACAGTAATGTCATACAATGTTAAGAATAATTTTTCTGCGCGGTTCTGTGTATAAATAGATACAAAAACGGTCAAATTAATCTATTTTTGGATTCACAGTTGTCACTATACAGTGTATTTCTTTACTGTCATACAGACTTTTGTCCTAATGGACTGTCTTCCATCTGTCTGCTTTGGTTCGTTTTCTAGATCTATTTCACTTTACCTCTGCTCTCAAACAGAAACAAAGCACCCCATCTGTTACAGTATCTTTTTAAATGTGACACGGCGTACTTGCCGGCCAGTCACCGATGTGCCATGGCGTTCTGCGAGTGGAGCTGAATCTCCCGGTATCCCTGGAACCTCTCGGCGCTCCCTCTCTCCCCGTTGACCGCGGACACACGCTCTCCGTCTGGCCCACTCCAAACGCACGCCTACAAATTCACGAGGTGACTTCTGAAAACAAACCGCCCCGAACGCGCTGAGCGCTTATTCCATTCAAACCGGCGCCGTCGCGAGCCTCAAAGGCCAAAACACGTGTACGGTTCCGCTGGCTGTGCTGAGGATGTACGGAGGGAGCCGATTGCCTTGTGAGTTTTAATGTCAGGAGGCCTTTTAAAGTGCGGCGTCCCAGCGGGCCGAGTAATAACGGCCAAATCAAGTGAGAGAGAGTTTGATGAAACGTAAGTGGTGAAGTGTTATAAAAGGGCTTGTTTCTGATCGCGTTACGCAGCCATGCCACACTCCTCTCATTGTGGCTCCCCTGTCTCATTTTCCTGCCTCTCTACCTCACCCTCTTCTCTCCCACTCTCCTGTGAGTAATGGAGCCTCTTACTCCCCTCCCGCTTTCCTCCTCTCATCTCCTTGCTCCCCCCCCTGCCCCTCCCAACCCCCCATCCCTCCCCTCTCCCGTACTCCAGCTCCGGAGTGCTGCTCCGACACGTCATAATGAAAGAGACTGCCGTCGCCGGCCTCTGATGACCGGGGCCATTAAAGTGCATTAAAGCACAATAAGACCTCTGTGTCTTTGTAGGCCACCGAGGGACATGTTGCTTCTGCCTCCCGGGGCTGAGGCTAATTTCTGTCACTCGACGTACCGAACAGACATGAACAGGAAAAAAAAGAATCCACTCCATCTCGTCTTGGCTGTTGTTGTGAGGATATAATATTATTCGGAGGATGTGGTTTCGATTTTTTTTTTGCTCGTATCTTGTTAAATGTCACAAATAACGAGGGAAGAGACCGGCCCAGCTCTATATTCACATTTGGAGGATTACGATGCATGACTTACCGTCTCAGCCTTGTGCCTTTCAAATGTTGAGGTCTGAAATGACATGTGGCGCTAAAAGTAGACAGAAACAGGCTTGTGATGTCTCTATTTTTCTATTTTGTTTCTGAGGTATAATTGGTTCATCATCGAGATCCGAGCAGTGCCTTTTCCTATTAGTGTCACAATGAAAATGGAAATGTGATAGACGCTTGTGTTTTCCCTTCTTGACAATGACACTGACAAATCGTGGAAGAAAATGCTAGACGTCATTGCAAAGCATTCCGCTGATAATGTTTTCCTTGTTTACGTAACATTTACACCGACATATGGAGCCTTATTTAGGATATGCTTGGCTGTTGCTTGTCACCTGTCGTGTGGCGGGTCTAACTTCAGGTGTGGTTATTTAAGATAAGATACAGAGCGTCAACTCCAATGTTCTTTCTGATTGAGCTGCAGGTGTAATAACTGCACGTGCCGGAGACGTGTGTTTCTGAGCTCCTGCTGTGTGTCTGAGGGCAAAAGGACCTTTAGCCCCGTCTGCAATGATCTGCTGCTTAGACATAGCGGACACATCTCTCCAAAGCAGTAATGCAAGTGACCTTCTCGACCAAACGTTGCAATAAAAAATCCACAGATTGTCTAAAGCTGACGAGTGGGGGAGAAGGTGGCCTTTTGGGGTTTTCTGGTCTGAGTGGAGTGTGTGTATAGTGTGGTCTGTGTATAGTGTGTGTATAGTGTGTATATATTTTGTGGACATACAGACATATCTATATTTGTGGAGTCCAAGACAAGACAAGGAAAACTCTGCCTTTTGGGTACAGTTTATATTTGGTTTAGAGATTGGGTTTTATACACCAATTGCCTTTGTATTATGAACATTTTATAATATGCTGCATGAGGTAATAACCAAACAAACTGGAGGTCTTCATTTGTACATCAAGCTAATTTATTAAACATGACCCTATGACCTCTGTGCCCTCCTTGTTCACCTAAATAGCCACATGAACCTTGTATTTCTAACATGGACCAAAAGGTCAGACCACATCACCCCGATTCTTAAGTCACTATACTGGGTTCCTTGCAGCCACACAATTGAATACAAGGCAGCTTAGGGCTAAACTGGGTAAATGCCCGAGCTGAAGTGGGTGAAGCTGCCCATGCTGCAATCTCCGGACCAGACTCCCTGTCTATCTTAAAAGTACCCTAACCCTCAACAACGTTTAAATCAGGAATCAAAACCACACTGTTCATAGACGCTTTAATGTAAGTTATTTGAGTCTTTAAAAAAACGTTTAATAATACTCCGTAAGCGTTTAGGAACTGAAAACTCCAACTGCTGCAGTTTTGAAGGTGGAATGCTGTCCCGTTCTTGCTTGATACAGTTTGGGTTTTCCTTTGCTGTATTTGTTATTTCATAATGTTTTCAATAGAGGACAGATTTGGACTGCAGACCGGACAGTTTTACTGCACTCTTTTACTGCAGTGCCATGCTGTTGTGATACGTGCAGAATGTGATTTGGCATTGTCTCGCTAAAATAACAAAGGCTGTCCCTGAAAAAGACATTGACTAGATGGCTGCATGTGTTGCTTCAAAACCCATGTATATTGTTCAGCATTAATGGTGCCTTGGCAGATGTGCAAGTCATCCATGCCATGTGCACTGACGTACCCCGATACCGTAGCGGATGCTGGCTTTAAACCTGTGTGCTGAGAAGATGCCAGATGGTCCCGCTCCACTTCAGGCGTCCATGTTTCCCGAAAATACCATGATTCACGAAAATAATTTCATATTTTGATTTGGCAGACCACAGGGCAGTTTTCTACTTCGCCTCAGTCCATCTAAAGTGGGCTTGGGCACAGAGAAGGCACTGGCGTTTCTGGATGTCGTTTATGTTTGGTTTCTTCTTTTTAACTTGCTTTTGTGGACGTACTGTGTTCACAGAAAATGGTGTTTGGTTCTTGGTGTTCATGAGCCCATGCAGTGATGTCTACTACAAAATTGTGTCTGTATTCCACTAAGATTATTTTGTTTGCATTACACAACATTTCCAGTGTTTTGGATTTCTTGCTTTTTTAAAACGTGTTGCAGCAATCAAATTCAAAGTGAGCATGTATTCTCCTAGAATTTTTTTTCTGTTTCAACAATTGATATGTGTTCTTGGTACTGTTTTCTATTGGATCTAGGGTTTAGATGATTTGCACATCATTGCATTTTAACGTCCCAACTTTTCTGGAAACTGGGTTGTATCAATTGCCTCTCTTTCATAAACTGTCTTTTAGTCTAAAGTTGTGAAGCACCTTGGATTGCCACTGTGTATGAAAAATGTGCTATAACTAACGTTTTTGAATTGCCTTGGAAGAGGGAGAATACATTGTAGTGTCTGGCCACTAGTTGAAAGGCATCATGTTGAAAGGTATGATATTGAGTGTGACTAAATTGTTATTTCTCTGCAAAGAATTAGATTTAGAGTTTCACTCATATAGAGTTTATTGTAGAGTAGCTGAAACCTTCATGCTAATAACCATGTGCTTGTTAGCAATGACAAGACTCGCTAACCTAAAACATTGAGAATGTTTCAGGAAAATTTTGTTTACCTTCACATAGGATTGTATTGGTGGAAATAGTTCACATATTTTACAGATGTCCATGTTTTTTTGTTAGGTTTGAGAATTTTGGAGACATTTAGCATGGCCTGTTAGAAAGTAGGCCTATATAACCTACACACATTTACACTGTGATCATCAGGACTGCCTTCTCTCACACAATGACCTTGAGACTCACAGAATAGAAACTTCTCCTATGTTGTCAACTCACATGTCCATTTTCCCACACAGTGAGTTGAGCAAAAGAATTTGCTCTTCCATGTTGGTCCTTTGTTTTGGTTTTTTTACTCTTTTTCTGTAAAGTCCAAATTTGCATAATCCTTAAAGGCAGAGCTGTGCACATTTTGTAATAATCACCGCAATATGGAATAATTTATTACAAAATACAGGGAAATGTATTAAATATTGTGTTCAAGGTGTTTATTCAGAAATTATACATATTTTTACAAAATGTTGGTGTTATTACACAATGAAGTGACATTTTATAACATTGTGTCAAGTTATTACAAAATGCAGTGTTATTACATTTTGTTTTGTTACAATATACAGACAGCTATAGTAGATACAGAAGACTTTTGTAGATACAGACAGCTATAGTAGATACAGATAGCTATAGTAGATACAGACAGCTAAAGTAGGTACAGCCAGCTATAGTAGATACAGCCAGCTATAGTAGATACAGACGACTTTCGTAGATACAGACGACTTTCGTAGATACATACAGCTATAGTAGATACAGACAGCTATAGTAGATACAGACAGCTAAAGTAGGTACAGACAGCTATAGTTGATACAGGCGCCTATAGTAGATACAGAAAACAATAGTAAATACAGACATCAATAGTAAAGTCATGCTGCCATTTAAATGTGTGTCAGCACACTGACTCTCTGTCAGTTTCACTTTAATTGTCAACACCCGTAACAGTTGGTTGCTAGCTGCTATTGTTGTGTAACTTTATTAGCCGAATTGCCTTGGTTTCTAATTAGATTATTTGTTCCTTTGTTACTTTATCTATTAGTTAAACGTGTCTATGGGAAATTAACAGTAATTGTGCTATTGTTATTAGCATTCTGGGAATAGATGGTGAATATGCTTTTTACATTTTTTTCAATGACTGTAACTTGTGTTAATGATAAATGCAATCATTGTATAGGGCTAAGTAGCTACAGTAGATTGAGCATATTCCTAAAATGTGTATGTATATATTATGGCAGCTATTTCTTCCAGATGTCCGAGTTTGTATCGCACTCAAGTCAAGAAATCCTTCACCTCCCCAGTGTTCCAGGGCCGAGAAACAACTCCAAAGCGGGCAGAGTGACTAAACCGAGAAACTAAGGGAGATATTATGATTTCTTTTAACGTTGAAAAGAAGCGATTTAAAGGTGACTTTCAAATCCTGAAGGTTTCCAGTATTTTCGGCTGCATGTCTTCCAGGAGATGCCAGGTTGGCAGCCGTCTGGGGACTGGGATGAGGCCCTGACATAGCAGCAGCCACATCATCCTCTCCCTCTCTCTCTCTCTCTCCCTCTCTCTCTCTCTCTGTCTCTCTCTCTCTTGCTGTTGATCCTGCTTTATTGATCTCGCTCTCTGTTTTTGGCTCTCTTGCTCTCACACACGGTAAAACTGCGTTTTTAGTTATATCAACTCATCCGCCAGGTTTTAGAAGAATCTCTAGATTCCATAAGTATCGACGGGGGCCCTGCGAGGTAACCTACTAATTGACTTATAATGGGCATGATGTGCTACATGCACTCATTCAGTAGCCAGTTTGTTAGATTCACCACACCAAGCATTCAAACTGCCGCGAGGGCTTTCTGGGCGTTAATGTCCGCTTTGTTGGATCGGACAAAAGAAGTGACCTTGAGCGAGTTTGATGACTTGCAGTCGTCGGTGCCAGTTAACTTTTAAAACAAAAACGTCTCGGTCCAATAAATCCAGGTTTCCTGAGTCAGGATTTGGGGTAAACAGAATTGGTCTGTGGACCCAACTTGCCTGGTGTCAACAGTACCGGCTGATGGCCGTGCGGCGATGCAATAGGTAATGTTGTCCTGGCACACACTGTGTCCGCCGATATCGACTGAGCAACGGTTGAATGACACGCCGTAACATCAACCCTGACCAGAAAAAGTTCCGGTTACTTGGGAAGCGGGGACCCGAGTCCCTAACCCCGTACTAGGAAGGACACATCTTCCCACTGGATATACATTAGTGGCCAGGCAGTGTTCCCCCAGCACGGTCGGTTGTGGCCAACCTCCTACCTGAAAGATAGACCCAGCCGAACGATGTACATACCAACAGCGAACAGCATGGTGCGTAAACTAAGAGTGTTAGTGACGCGTCCAGGCGTAGCCTCGCATCCGTCTCATCTCAGTAGTTGTTTCTGCCGAGTCCGCGTCGAAGGTCCGGGCAGACGTTCAAGGCCACGGCCTGTTGCTCAGAAGGCCTTGGCCTCCAGCTCTCGTCACTGTCCGGCGACAGGCCGGTCAGACGGTCAACGTGAAGACACGGGGTGGGCCGAGGTGCGGGAGTGTCCAATCTCGCCTGGGATGAAGACTCCCCTCAGCCGGGTTTTTTTCTCGTTCCTCTCTCGGAAGCGCATGCAATCAGCCTGACCCCAGGACCCTTCCCCCTGACGGGCTTCCCGTGGTCTCGATGGATGGAGATTGCGGGGTGGTTTTAGAAAGGCCATTGGCATCATGTGCCCGCGCCACTGGGGGCTCTTGTGCCCGCTAACTCTATCGTGCCCCCGCTCCCTCACTTTTCCCACTCCCTCACTTTTCCCCTCGGTCCGACAGGCCGGAACGATGAGGGAATGCCGATGATTCCGTGGACCCCGGTTGAACGCTGTCAGTCACCTGTCAGAACGGGAATCAAGTTGAAAGAAACTGCCCCAGCCCCCCCCCCCCCTTAAATTCCCTCGATGAGGCATGGTGAAGCATCTGCCTTTTAGTCCTCGCCCTTCACTTCCCGCAGGCAAATTATGTTTCTCTTCAGTGGGAAAGCGCTGGGCCCCATTGGGTTTGCCTGTGTGGTAGCCATGGCTCACTTCATTTGGGTCAAGTCAATTGTAAAATCATAACTGTGAAAATGTTCCAATCCTTTCCAAAGCTTCCCTTTCAGTGTTGTGTTTATGGGTTAATTCATTGGTCATTTTGTGTCCTCTTTCTTTTCCGACTGCCGTCGTCTGTGGGTGTTGCTGTCGGGAGTTAATGGATTGTTTTCTTTCATCGGGTGCCTGGAATGAGCACAATGAACCTCCGTATTAATGAGCTCATGCCGGAATTAACTTTGCGTTAATTGGTTTTAAGGGTTTCGGTCGGTCTCAATGACAAAGCAGCGCGGCTCATTGAGTGACAGGCAGGTTACCGCAGCGACGGCTGGCGGGGGCTTTTGTAAATGCTGTCTGGTTGGTGAGTCCAGGAGAATACATTTAGGAGGGATGTAGCAGGAATGGCAGACTGTATGTGGGCGCCTAGGCAACGGGCTACATCAGCGGCTCCTGGAGGCGGAGGAACTGATGTCAGCAACCACTGACCACTGACGGGGGAGCGGAGGCGAGGCCGGGAAGTTGAGGAAGAGCGAGTCAGCGGAGAGCCCCAAGCGTTTATTCAACAGCCAGCTCCGGTCTCCGGCACAGTGCCGGAAGAGGGAGGCGGGGCAGCAGCAGGACCAACCGGATCGACCGACAGGATTCCGGTCGGCCGGACAGATCCCCTGTAAACGGAACATTAGTGCCAGATCAGCGGGCGTCTTCAATCAGCGCCGGCGCTCCACCCACTCGGCTTCCAATTATTTAAGTCTCTCGGGAGGAGGCCTGTATTTATCTCCATCTCTCTGCCTTCACTGCTCTCCTCCTCCGACCCGGCGCTGGGCCCGGGCAGAATGTGTTTCTGTCCGCCGCTCGCAACCTCTGCCGTGATTGATGACACTGCACACAGCCATAAACCAGACAGCACAATATCCAGACACCTGAAGAGAAGAGAGAGAGAAATGATGTGCACAAAAGCCCCGGGCGTTGTTTGCGAGGAGTCCTCAATTACTTTTTGTGAAATTTCACAACAAAATGACATTGATGCTGTCAAGGTCCAGGAGGTGTTTGTGTGTGAAACCTTCTGGGTAAACTTGCTGTGTGTGTGTGTGTGTATGTATGTATATATATATATATATATATACCATGGAAACAACACGGTACAACACCAAGTCAATTAAACCTCAGGAATATCAATCTGTCCAGTTGGAAAGCATTAGTCATTGTGAGTCAGTGTCACCTGGCCCAACGTTCTCTACTGGGACCTGTGCTCACAGCCCAGCACAGTGAAGCTTGTTGGGCATTCGCCACAGAACACCAGAATTGGCAGGTCCGCCATTGGCGCCCAGTTCTCTTCACAGATGAGAGCAGGTTCACACTGAGCACATGTGACAGACGTGAAAGAGTCTGGAGACGTCGTTGTGAATGTTATGCTGCCTGCAACATCATCCAGCATGATCAGTTTGGTGTTGGGTCAGTGATGGTCTCCCGAGGAATATCCTTGGAGGGTCACACAGACCTCCACGTGCAAGCCAACGGTACCCTGACTGCTGTTAGGTACCAGGATAAAATCCACAGACGCATCGTCAGTGCTTGCACTGAAGTTGGTCCTGGGTGTGTATAGATACACGTGTGTATGGGTATGTGTTCATGGAAGGAGCTTTAAATGATATTGTGGATATAAAGCGCACGCAACCTCAACCATTGACAATTAGCCTATACGTTTATGAGTTAACAGTAGATGGGTCTTGTTTCATTATGTGTTCTCCTGCTGTATCCTGTCTATCAGTCATGTGCAGCGCAGGAGGCAATCTGACCAAACATTTACGTCGCTTATGCCTCCCAAATAATTTGCTGCGTGGCTTTCATTTAAGCCTTAGATCAAAGTTTCAGAGAGCACCTGCTTGCCCAAAACACTGCCACAGACACTGATCTGACCTGGGGTTTGAGCCAGGACATCTTCACAATTCTATCGGAATGGGTGCAAAATCCAAAGTAATAAAAAAAGGTTTTCACATTATCACAAAGATTCGGTATGTTAAGAATCGAAGTGAAATGCTTTTTACACATCCAAATCATTTCTTTTATTTTACTGCTGGGAAAACAAGAGCATGTGCGGACTGATAAAATTGCACTGTTATGAAGTCACTCAGCCTAGCTTGACATGCAACACTGGAAGTGTGCAGCCTTTTAAACTGCTACCCCTGAGAGAAATCTAAAGTGTTTATTTGCAGGGTGCCATTCTAGCCCCAGGCGTTGCCCAGATCCATGCTGCCCAGCTTGTGGGGCAGTTGTAGACATAGCTGAGCTTCATCTCAACTGCACCATGGGGGTTTTTCATTACGAGCTGTGCAATTAGATCAATCCCTTGGCTGGAGCAAGACGAGGAAAAGAAAAGATACTGAACCAGGAACCGAAAGCACCTGGGTGGACCCAAGTCACCTATTACAGTCTACCGTACCCGGATCTATGACATTTTCCTAAAAGACAGGAGACTAAAAGGGAGTGAAAGAAGATCTGGTCTTTGAATCCTACATGTGGATGTTTACGTTCACACGACGCCCAGAGCAGACCAGTGGTTTGTCTTGCATCCAAGGCCTCTGTCTTTCTCTGAGTGGATACACAGTCTCTGTCGGAGATGAAAGGGATTTCATTTCAAAGAAAAAGCATTTTACATCAAAACATCATGGCTTCCAAACTAGATGATTTGCTAAGAGGCTGGAGACCCAAGTAATCATTTATTTTGTTTTATGGTAAAGATCAACAAATTCCCTCCTGGTTCTGGTATTTACTGAATTAATAATAGAGTATCTCAAATCCTTTTGTGAACCTCTGGACAGGTTCATGTATGTAGAAACCGAGGCTAGTCTCATTTGAAATGTCAGATGTGCTGCAAGTTGCTTTTAGAGGTAGGAATGCGCCTCAACTGCCCATGTCTCCGTGATTGGTTAGGCCACCTATAATAAGGTTGGGTTAAGTCAGGATAGCATCCCTATGGGATGAGCGCTGGTCTTCCTGTCAGACAGATAATAAGATGGCCAGACGGGGAGCTCCATTGGTTCAGCTCTGCCGTCGATTGACACCTGACAACCACGTCCCCCGTCGACATAGGAAACTCTTTAACTAATTCAGGAATCAATATCAGTGAGGCAGACGTACATTTATGCATTTCCCCAATCACCGCTCTGTGGGGATGTGGGGTGGGCTGAGGTATCGATCCCCTTCCTTAGCGTACCTCTTCCTCATCAACCTACCTCTACTTCACCACTTGGAGTTTGATTCCCGGTGGCTTCATCCCAGAATCCCAGAGCAACAAACGATACGTCTCGCAGGCTTTCCGACTGATGGACAGCGATGACACAGCTCACCGCATCTGGCCAACGGCGTCATTTGCACCGCGAGGTATCAAGTCACTTTGCGACGGACAGCCGAGACAACAAAGAAGCCATCCGCAATTACCGCCACATATGTCTCATTATAACGAGGTCATTCGCCGGTTCGTAACACGGTGTCACATCAGGAGGCTCGTTAGCCCGGTCGCGATTATCCCGTTATGACACGAGCGATTATTGGGCATCACGGGTGCTGCGCCGGAGGGGGGGGGGTGGATAAGGAAGTGAGAAAAGGTATGCCGCCGGAGACACTTTTGCAACGCCGACTGCGAGTCGGGATGTGTCTGACCTCGTGGTTGCCATGGCGTGTTGTCGGCAAGGCCTTGGCACGCTGCAGAACCCCTCCTGCTCAGTAAGATGAACGGCGTACGGAGCCTGGAGACACGGTTTGACACCCCGCAGTGTCTGCTGCTACTCCGCAGGGCCGTTCTTTGACCTCCCTTTCATGTGTCATGCCTGGTGCTTTGGCCTGTCCCACGAGACGGCCAGGGAGACGGAGTCAGGGAGAAAGAGTCAGGGAGAAAGAGTCAGGGAGAAAGAGTCAGGGAGAAAGAGTCAGGGAGAAAGAGTCAGGGAGAAAGAGTCAGGGAGAAAGAGTCAGGGAGAAAGAGTCAGAAAGTGGCCGGGGCACAAAAGACAAATGTGGCTCGGGTGACTTGTTCCATTCACCACATGTGCTTCTCTCAGACCATAAACAAAGAAGTCGGAGCATTTGTGTCTTTAAAATAGGCTGGAGCCACAGGGCCCATCAACAGGATGGTTACATCACCTTTTAGCCCATTGAGAAGAACAAAGAGAAGGCATGTTCAGGATTTTGATGTTGAGAGTTGGATCATCTATTCATGGGTGGCTGGTTGGCGGACAAAGAATACAAAATCCAACCTAGAAACTGATTTGTAATATTTAAGAGAGATGAAAGATCTGTCAAGTCTTAATAGGAGTCAACTTTTTAACAGTCATTTTTGAGTAGCTGAAATATGGAATTCTACCACAAATACATGACTTCACTGACAGACATTAGGAATGTTAATGTTACAACACTAACAGACAATTAGGGCTATTACAACACTGACAGACATTAGGACTGTTACAACACTGACAGACATTAGGACTGATACAAC
>JACXGK010010952.1:0-16922 GCA_016801125.1 Novumbra hubbsi
GCCTCTATAGTCTCTATGGTTACCCCCTTTGTTCTCCTTGGGTATCTCCACAACCAGTCAGGTGATTCAAGGATCTATGCCTCTATGGTTACTCCCTTTGTTCTCCTTGGGTATCTTCACAACCAGTCAGGCGATTCAAGGATCTATAGTCTCTATGGTTACCCCCTTTGTTCTCCTTGGGTATCTCCACAACCAGTCAGGTGATTCAAGGATCTATAGTCTCTATGGTTACTCCCTTTGTTCTCCTTGGGTATCTTCACAACCAGTCAGGCAATTCAAGGATCTATAGTCTCTATGGTTACCCCCTTTGTTCTCCTTGGGTATCTCCACAACCAGTCAGGTGATTCAAGGATCTATGCCCCATTCATTGTCCGTGGTCACCCCTTACGGTATGCTTGTGGCCCTAGGTCAGCAGCCACCCCTGGTCCCTGGAGTTATCCCGCCTCAGATTTCACCAGTCTGCTGCCAGACAGATGTAGTAAGAGCTGCCCCACCTACTCAGACATCTTCAAAGGCCTTGCAGAACTTTTCCACCTGCGGGGAGGAGAGCCTTGACAGGGAATGCTTAGATCACTTGGGCCTCATGGTGAGGATTTGGGGCCCAGCGCCTGTCATTTGGACAACATTCATTTTTTGCAGTGCATCCTGGGGAGTGTTTTTTCTAGGTTGTTTTCATCCCTTAAAAGGATGGAAGCAGCCTGTTTCCCACTGTGCTTTTGACATCAGCCCAAGCATGTTCTTAAGCACTTTCTTGATGACTGACCGGGATGAGGAATGCAAACCTATACTGTATGTGATACCAGGCTGTTGAAAAGAAATGGATGACGTCTGACTTCATCTCAGGTGCCAACTCACCAGGTAGGCGCTTCACAGGAGACCCAGAAATGACCTCAATCTAAACAACTGTACTAACCAAGCTACCATCTGAGATTGGGTCAGACTCCTGGCAACTCCTTTGCTCAGCTCGGGTTAACACCCTGTCATTAAGGAAACACAAAGAGGGGAATCGTTCCAGGCCAGCTCTGCCGAAATGTTATGCCCCGCCTACACATATCTCACCAGACACTAAGTCCCGATGGCAAGAATCAAATCATACTTAACTGCTTCAGTTCCAGAGCCTGCCTCATTACCTGCTGCCTGGACCTACCTTGGTTGTGTTCTGAGATTGCAGTTCATTTCCACCAGCTGTCAGAAGTGAGGATTCTTTAGAACGGTTGCTTAAGTTCTTTACAGGGGTTCTTCCTACAACCTTAAACATCATGGGACCTTATAACTGAAACAATCTCCTGCTACCTGTATTTATTGCAAGTGTTACTGCTACCGGAGCATTCCCACAGGCTAAGAGATCTTACGTAATCTTTTTCAATCATATCAAATTACCTACCTAGCACTTCAGAGAGATTGGTGGTACAAACGGAGCCCCTTTCGGGGGATCAGCATACCAATGAATACATACTACTTCATTTGTCAAATAATGCAGTTTTGAAATGTTAAAGGCTAAGCCAACCAAAACCACAAGTGCATATGATATACATTGAGACATTTGGAGGTTTCTACCCCAGGGCTGCCCAACCCTGTTCCTGGAGATCTACTGTCCTGTTGGTTTTCTCTTCAATCCCATTCGTGACTAACCTGATTAAGCTTTTCATCCAGCTACTTATTAGAATTAGGTTTGCTAAATTAGAGTTGGAGAGATCTCTAGGAACAGGATTGGGCATCCCTGCTCTATACTGTACTTCTTTGAGCAACTGGCACTTCCTTTTTTCATGATAATTTGATGCATACAGTTTAGATATAAAGTGTACAACTATATAATGTTTATTTTAATTTAAAATATTTTCTAGAACAATCATTATCAACTGTGTAGACTAGCTAGTCGGCAATGGAATAGTCATGAATGACAATGGAAGTTCCTCATGAAACAAACGTTTTTCAATACCATTCTGCTGTCAACTAAAACACATTTAAGTAAGCAATTAACTGAGGCTAATTTAATATGTGAGCTAGTTTTAAAAAAATGCTATTCGGGAGTTAAAATATAACTTGATGTTAGTGTTTTTCAGTCAGTGCTACAGACAGCCTAAAAGTAGGCTAACAAAATGTCGGCCAGGAGCTCACTCGTACTGTACAAACAAATTGAGACCAGGGAAAGGATCAAATAAGGCTCTGCATATTTGTAATGGGCGGATCGACACCAAATATCTTTACTTCCGAACTCACAGAAAAATATAGACACAAGGTGCTTTATTTACGCCTGTGTTTTTAATATTAATTCATGAATCTGTATATGTATGTATGCTAAAATGAATGGAGAAAAGATAAACCAATAGGAGTTTTTGTTGGATCGTAATAACTCCTTCAATATAGACTACACAGGCACGCCGATATTGCTGTGAAGTTTGACACTTTTTACTGTATAGAATTCGTATTGAACGTGTGAAAACGAATGTGTTTAAATTCATACTTTAAACTACGTTTAGTCGAGGGGGGACAACCCAACTCCTAAGCAGTTGTGGGTATTTGGTTTTCAATGTTAAAAGGTTGAATAACAGTGTTTAAGGTGTAAATTAAGTTTATTCACCAATCCGCATATGATACGCACATCGTAATTTAATATAATAACCCAGTGGTTCTCAACCCATTCCTCAGGGAACCTCAGCCAGTCCGGGTATTTGAACTACCCTTTAGCTAGCACACATAATCCTCAAGCCCTTGATTAGTGTATCTGCTGTTCTTGTTCTGGGCTGCAGCTAAGATGTGGAATGTCTGGGGTTCCCTGAGGAATGGGTTAAGAACCACTGTGTAACCTATAAAAAGGTTGCTGATCGTTGTTTTCATGTTACGCCTATTTAGCACAATAGGCATCAGTTGTGTTAATTGCAATGGCAATTTTCCATAAATTCCAGAATTACCATCCACATTGAATTTTAAAACAAAAGAAATGAAACACGACACTTTTAAAGTTGACCATCACGGATAAAAGGGTTGATTAATTACTGCAAGCTGTTTCCAATTACCAGTCCAAAGCATTTGTTTGTTTTTGAATGTACTGATCTGTTTTTCTCAGGACAGATAAGACAAATGTATTGGTAAAAAAATATATCTATAGAACTGTATATATGTTTATAACTATATATGTAGCACAGCGTATGCATTTTGGAAGTGATATTGTTTATCTTTGCTGCCATTGGTTCAAATGAACGAAACCGTCGTTCAAATGAACCACACAATTGAACCCGTCACACTTTCTAAAATGTTAACTCAAGCAGAAGCTTGGTGTATGGTTTGATACAAATAAATCTGTTTTAATGACAATCATTATAATCAACAAATTGCATTCATTATTGTACCTGTTCACCAAGAAGTCTTAAAAAAATTGGGATTACTTTGGTATTAATTGGTATCGCCATTCCTACCGCATATACAATGGGAAACAACGGGGATATTTATGCTTAATCATTTCTGAGGCAGAATAAATGGAACATTCTAAAATACCTTCGGCCGGATCACAATTATTGGTGGGAACATTCCCTTCAACATTACTTTGCACCTCTTCCGCGACTATATAACCTGATATGAGAAAACGATTTATAAGTAGTGAAAGTGAGCAAACACCCGCTCTCATTTAACCAAATGTATTCCAAGAAATAGTCACTTAGTCAGTTTGTTCTCTTTCAAAGTCTATTCGATCTCTGTATTAGTCTATTTATACAGTATTTTGAGAACACACACGCATACCACTTTTACCTTCTACATCTACCACAGCTAAAAGATTTGATAAATTTCAGTCTTCATTTTTAGCTGTCTTAAAAAGTATCACTTTTATGATGTCGAATTTTGGTTTTATCCCTCTGTTTGAGCTCTACAGATTTGGGGTTCTCAAACAACACAATGAAACGGAGAACAAGAGGACTCAAATACAACCACCACCAAATAATTAAAATGGTCCTCATTGTAATAATTACATAGAATCAAGTTACAGATCATAAAATGTTATTTACAGCATTTATGTATAGCCTTTGCCACCTCAGACATCACAGATAAGAATCCTGCAATTCTGTGCAGACGGGGGAGGGGTTGTCAAATGATAGAGCCCTGACTTGCTGAGACTAGCACAAAACAAAATTATATTCAAAGTAATAATTTACACTCAGTCTGTATTTACATCAGAGTTTATGCATTATCATTAACACAGAAGCTCATATTGCACATGAAGAAGGCAGATCTGGAATTGAAAAGAGGAAATCAACCACAAAGACGACATGGTCAAACCAGAACTGAGTTTGTGTTCATAAGGGGTCACACACTAAAGAAAGGCTTTCAATCACTAGCCTACCTGAATGTCATCACAACAGTGGAAATCTATACAACATGTAAAGTCAAAATTGGTGAAATAAGACACACAGACATCCTGAGGGAGATTTCATATACCAAATATATGCACTCATACCCCACTGAAAGATATTCACTTGTAGTATGCCCCAGCCACCTAACATTACTGGCGGTTCATTTATAATAAATATATTCCACTATATGCCCTCTTAAGGAACAGTATATTCCCACATATGGCCTTAAAACTTCCACAGACAGAACAAAATGACAATTAATTTGGTCTCTTATCTCCCATCAGCAGTCTTCTGAGAATGAGGTTCTGCTCTGGCTTCAATGAGCAGTAGATTCACACATTATCGTTCAGGTGACTGTTTGATTGAAGCTGAGTGAGACATGTAGACTTCAGTGACTGTGAAAACCTTCTCACACACACACACACACACACACACACACTCTCCCACACACACACGCTCTCTCTCTCACCCACACACACACACATTGATAGCCTTGGTCACTTCATGAACATAACACTGCATGATCCACGTGTGTGTGTTTCTATGGTAGAACATGGTAAGCTCTGAGAAAGGCCGCATAGATGCGCAATAAGGCAGATCCGTACGACACACACTGACGGCCTGAGTGCACGCAGACGCACGGGTATGATGACGCTGGATCATTTAAAGGGCTTCATTTGCACTCTATTAAATGTGTTTCAAGGGGGTATACTGACCCTTTCGACAGAAAGAGAGAACAGAGTACAATTTTTAAAAAATATCTAGAGATTCTAGTCCATTAGTAGCTCTTGTTATGAAGGTTAGAATGGTGTGTGTGCATGTGAGTGCATGTACGCATGACACTAATTATTGGTGATTAGTCATTGTCCCTATCTCAAAAAGTGTGCTTACACTTCCATTAGCTGACATGACAAGTTTGCCTCAGTAACCACTAATTAATAATTGGGGTTAATATATACTTACAAATATGCTTGTGAAATATAATATTAGGCAAAATATAGACTTACATGATGCCTAAGCCACAAAAAAGATATAACCGGAGAAACATACCAGATGTACAAACAGCACAAATAAGCAGTCATAAGAGTGACATAGCAGCTGAGAAGAGTGTGTCTGGACTGGCTGGGAGAGATTCAGATGATCTTAAAACAAGAAAAAAAGCTAACTGGGCTTCATAGCACATAGCTTTCTGTTCTTAAAAAATTAGTCTGTATGAAGTTATGGCGTAGGCAGAGTTCTTTGACGTGTTTGTTAACCGGTGTGTACAGTAGATACTCAGAAGAATATGAGTGTAGACCTCGTAATGTATATTACCATTTCCAGGGCTTTGCAGAAAAGACAAAGTCACAACTACTCTATGCTTTCCTCACGATAGATAAGCCACATTTATCATCTACAGGAATTGTTTGAATCGACTAGTCTGAATCGACCGTCCTCTGAAACGATTCATCCGAATGGTCACTCCTACTGTCACTACATTGGCCTTGTTCAGCCTCAGGGATTGACAGCTGTAAGTCGAACCGTCTCAGTGTCTCGCCGTCTACGTCTGAGGATGTGAAAAGATAATCTTTTCCTTAGGTTTTTCTTATTGGCCCAGAGACATCACTTGCTCCACTTTCATTTGTCGTGTGGTCACTGGCCCCTCCCCCCGTCCCCGTCTCCCAGGCAGCCGTTAATGCAGTGGGCATCATCGCACTGGGTGTCGATGTCATCTCCTAGTGCACCCTGTGATTGCAGCAGCTCATACTCTTCATCCAGGAAGTCAAGGCTATTGTTGCTGGGCAACCCACGGACAGTGAACTTGTGCGAGACTTTGGTCCACTGCACTCGATTGGTCGCTACACGCTCGTATAGCTCAGTTGCTCCTGGTAACAGCTCCGACAGCAGCCTATAAGGGGGCAGGGAACATAAGATTAAAGGTGCTGTATGTTAACCTGATCGTCGTGTTGTTGGAGAAATGTTTCTTCACAGTTTATAATGTTACGCTTGATTTGCACCAAAAAATGTATTAACCACAAAAAGACCATCTAAAGCAGGACAATTGCTATGGTCTGTGTGTCACTGTGTGTAATTAGAGATAATGGTTTTATTAAAGCGTCAATGAATGATGCTGTGTTGTAATTGGAGCGTCAATTTATAATGCTGTTTTGTTATTGGAGCATCAATGAATAATGCTGTTTTGTGATTGGTTCCCACTTGTAAATGGGCATTGCGATGTGTTCCATGAAACTGATCTGCAGCTCTGGGATGTAGGCCTTCTCTCTGTCCATCATCTCGCTGGGACGATTCCCCATTGCCTTCTCCTAATCACACAGATAAAACACATCAGGTCAACTTTGACTTTCTCCAACACGCAGCATGCTACACAGGCACATAGACATCAAGTGGAAATGGATAATGTAGCACATACCAAATCCCCCTGCGAGAAGAATTCTTTATAAATCAGCTCCTGAAAATATAAAAGAGTGAAAGAGGTTCAGGGTCAAAGGTCATTTAATGTCTTGGGTTAATCTATTAGTGTTTAGGGGCAGGGTAAGAGCTGTGATGGAGGTGTCAGGGGTCACGGTAAGGGTTCCTCACAGCAATCTTGCGGGTTGTCTTCCAGCCCTTGGTCTGGTCCGAAAGGTCACATGAGGTCATTAGCAGGCACAGCAGTAGTGAACGGTGGGTGTGATTCTTGGGATTGTAGCCAGCTTACACACGAAAAAAGAGAAAATATTACACAACTAAACTCACACACACATGCTTGTAATGTTACTACAGCAGTATTATATCTGGATTAGGGTAATTATCCACACAGTTAACGCCGGCTCCTACTGTACTTACAGCTAGTTTGGCTACGTGGTTTAGGCGGAAAACCTTTCGGATGTCCCCTGTGGCTACGTCAGGTCCAACCTCACCCAACCGTGGGACAGTTATGAGCCCTCCTGATCACGCAACAAGACTACCGGTGTCAAAACGTAAGACTACACGTTTTCTTTTGCACATAATGAGCTTTTAATTGGAGCAGTTCAGTTCTTTTATAATTAGGCAAGGGGAACATGGTGCCTATTACACGTGGTTGATAAACTGGACAATAGTGCTGGCTCAGGGAACAGAGTGACAGGTTCCGCCCCCTCAGTCGCTTTTCATTGTCTCCTTCAATCTGCAGCTCTCGGTTTTGTACAGGATGTCTCTCTCACCAATGCACCACATCGGATTGCACTTCTGTTTGGGAGGTTTTGCATCTGTTGTAAGCCTCTTAAAGCAGTGTGAATTTGTTCCTTGCTGTCGAAAAGTTGTATACAATGAACACTGCTCAATTAATTGTGCTGGCAGCTCTACGTTGCGCTGCTGACCCCCGTCCTCTCCAGCGATCCACCTCCCTGGCGTACTAACTACCGGCAGGAGGTGGCAGCAGCGCACCCATCTTAGATCCCCTATTTAAGTTCTGTGTTTGTTCATGTCCGTCACGTGTTATTGTTTATGGAACTGCTGTGCTGGTGTTCCTCAGTAAAATAACCAAACTGTTTCTTCATTTTCGCCTCAGTATCCTCCTCGCACATCACATTAATGAAGGGAACATGTAATGATCACAGTATAACACCAGGTCAATTAAACTTCAGGTGAATTATTGTCACCTGTTTTGGTGTAAATGAAATAGACAACAAATGCACTGGAGAGGCAACAGCAAGAAAACCGCCAAAAGAGAAGTTGTGTTGCAGGTGGTGGCCACAGACAATTGTTCTCTCCTCATCCTTACTGGCTGATTCTTCTCTAGTTGTGTGTTTTGCATGTGTTCTTGCCACTACTGGTAGCATGAGGTGGTACCTGCAGCCCATTCAATTTGAACAGGCAGTCCAGCTCCTCCAGGATGGCACATCTCTACCAGGAGATGGGCCGTTACACAAGGAGAGCTAGGCAGGGCTGTAGAAGGGCAATAACCCAGCAGCAGGACCAGTATCTGCTTCTTTGTGCGAGGAGGAACTTGAGGAGCACTGCAGGAGCACTACAAAACTTCCTTCAGCAGGCTACTGGTGACCAAACTGTCAGAAACAGACTCCATGAAGCTGGAATGAGGACGTCCTCTGGTAGGACCTATCCTCACAGCACCATGAGCAGGTCCACACTGAGCACATGTGACAGACAGGAAAGTCCCTGGAGACTCCATGGTCACGTTATGCAGACTGCAACATCATCCAGCAAGACCGGTTCGGTGGTGGCTCAGTATTTGTCTGGGGAGGCATATCCTTGAGGGGTCGCACAGACCTCCGTGCTGGCCAATGGTACCCTGACTGCTCTAAGGAACCGGGAGTAGATCCTCAGACCCATGGCTTTACAGTGGGCCCTGGACCCGTCCTGGTGCAGGACAATGGGGCCATATTAGTATGTAGGCAGTCCCTGGATGACAAAGGCATTGATGCCTTTGACTGACCCATACATGCCCATACATGACCTTAATACAATTAAGACACTCTGGAACAATACGTATTGGTGCCTCCAATTCCGCCAAGTAGCACCACAGACTCTCCAGAGCTCACTGATGCCCTGATCCAGGTCTGGGAGGAGATCCCCCAGGACACCATCCACCATCCACCATCCACACACACTACTGAGTCACATTATGAGCCTATAGGCACGTGGGGGCCACACACACTACTGAGTCACATTATGAGCCTATAGGCACGTGGGGGCCACACACTACTGAGTCACATTATGAGCCTATAGGCACGTGGGGGCCACACACACTACTGAGTCACATTATGAGCCTATAGGCACGTGGGGGCCACACACACTACTGAGTCACATTATGAGTTGCAGTGATAAAATTTGAAAAAGTTGAAACAGCCTGTGGTTATAATCTTTAAATAGATTTTCGGTGTGTTTGAATCCAATCGGTTGGTGATTTTATTATATCGTTTTGTTCACAACGAATAACACAATGTACAGTAAAGATTTTGATCTTTAATATATTCTGTTCATCGTGACCTAATATGTGATTTAAGTGTTCCCTTAATTTTTTGAGCAGTGTATATTTTGAAATTAATTAACCCATTGTTCAGGTCATGGAAAAACACTTGTTTTGCCGAACAACAAGTTTCAATGTGATTAACTTTTCTGTCAGGCTATAGAACGTTTTTAATAAAATAGCCACTATAGTTGTTGGCAAATATACTGTGATACAGTTACTGTGCAAAAGTCTTAGGCACCTGTAAGTCAAACTAAATTAATTTATTGGATAGTGTGATTTGTGATAGAGTGATTTTGCCCAAAAATATATTTTTAATTTAAATACTTTTGCATAGTACTGTATATGAATCCACAAAGTTGTCCTTAATCAAAATAGAACACCATCATCTTCTAAAATATTTGACCAAAATCTAATTTACATTCAGACTCATCATATCTCAGCTATAGGGTCATAAACCTTTTCTCAGACAATTGAATATGAATTCCTAAATCTGCAGCTATAAATGAACTAATTTCTGACAGGGAGACAGATTACATGAGTTAGTTGGGGCATGACGAATATACGGTTCTAAATGAGGCATTTCTAATGCACAGAAATCCTAATGATCCATTATTTACGTGCCTCTGTTTCGAAGCCACTGCAGCTACTGACTTTTCCTCCTGTGAAGTTGTTGCACAATTCCCCTGCAGAGGGCGCTTTAGGACCATTTCCCTGCCTGATTGTTGTTTGTCTACGTCTGGCTGGAGCCTAGCGACTCAATATAGCTGTCCATTAGCTCCTTACTTCAGCCAATCAGACTCTCCCCATCCATTTCCCATTCTGTCTGTACACAGACCGTGCGTTTCATAATTGGCCAGATGCTGCTAGCTAACCCTGCAAGGGTCAGACCATTCGGCGCACTGCGGTGAGACCACGCATATTCCCAGTTGCTTCTCAAGTCTGAACATGTTGGTGAACACGTGTGATGAGGGAACAAACTGTAATAGCTTTTCATGAGTGTTATCTTTGCTATGAACGTGTTTAGTGGACAATGCATTTTGTACAGTTGTGTTGCAGCGGATGACTTCATTGCATGTTGTTAGGTAACATGTCTACACCAACACTGCAGTTCCCAATGTTAGCATGAACACCAGTTGTGCCTCTAGTGTCAGTATGCAATACATAGTTGTTAAAGCACTGCTTTTTTCATGTAATTCCATCATTAATATTATTGCATTCCATGGATGTACAATTCTGAGCACGCCAACTACAAAAGACAAATGATTTCAATAATCTACTTAGAACCTGTCTAGACAATCGCTGGCGCCTGTTACAAAACACTTGTATAGAGACACAACCAATGGCCTGACAGGTGCCCAGATGCGGCCCATTAATTCTATTATAAATGGCACTCCTCTGTACTTGAAATGTATGGTGTAGACAGGCAGGAAAGACATGCATACAACAAACAAGCTTTGGCTCTGCAAGTGCCTCTTATTTTTCCAAACTGATAATTAAACATAAAACAAATATAATTTGTCTTTCGAAACATATCTAGTGTGATCACAGCCCATCCTCCCCCAGTGACCACACTTCTAACATTACGTAGCATAAAAGCACAAGAAACCCAGCCAGAATCACTCCATAGGAAATCACATTTTGATGTACATGATGTGTGAAATGTCAGCCCCATTTTAAACCACCCTTTCCCCTGGAAAGAAAACATGCTTAGAGACCCTTTCTTTGTGTCGTGGAGACTGCAGTTGTTATAGTTCAATAAATGATTATAATTAGTCCTAGTAATTAACCTGCTGATGTCCTTTGCTCATGGTCAGTTTTCTACATTCATCCTTTTTCATTTCAGTTATTACAGTTATTACAATTGATCAGAGCTTCCCTATTAAACATGTATTTCGTCATATCTGGCCTCCAGTTGTAAAAGTGGTGCTGTTGAGCCAAAACACACCTCGGAATTGAATCGCTAACTAAGGCATGTTGGGAATTTCACACAGATTTATGCATGAACAACATATCACACATCTAGCCTCAAATGGAAAGGGGTTAGGGTTAGGATTTTGTTATTTTCTGTACCAGAATATGGTTGAGGGTTGGCAGACTTTAACAACTTTGAGTACAAGTTCTTGACTGATTTATTTGAGGTTTTATTGGTGGTTTCCTAGGCAACATGGGCCCAAATCTGTAATGTTCTGAATTTGGACAATTACTGGGTTGCCTCTGTGCTTTGACCCCTGTTGTATGTTACCACTTGGAAACGATGTGCATACACACCAAGCACTTTCTACACAGGTGACATGTTGTCAGACCAGGTGACATGTTGTCAGACCAGGTGACATGTTGTCAGACCAGATGACATGTTGTCAGACCAGACAATACTGTAAATACAAGGTGACATGTTGTCAGACCAGGTGACATGTTGTCAGACCAGATAAACTGTAAATACAAGGTGACATGTTGTCAGACCAAGTGACATGTTGTCAGACCAGGTGACATGTTATCAGACCAGACAATACTGTAAATACAATGTGACATGTTGTCAGACCAGGTGACATGTTGTCAGACCAGGTGACATGTTGTCAGACCAGACAATACTGTAAATACAAGGTGACATGTTGTCAGACTAGGTGACATGTTGTCAGACCAGGTGACATGTTATCAGACCAGACAATACTGTAAATACAATGTGACATGTTGTCAGACCAGGTGACATGTTGTCAGACCAGGTGACATGTTGTCAGACCAGACAATACTGTAAATACAAGGTGACATGTTGTCAGACCAGGTGACATGTTGTCAGACCAGACAAACTGTAAATACAAGGCAGCATGTCTGAAGAAAGTGTAATTGTTGGATGACATCAATCAAGCGTTACCTTCCCTCGGCCGGTCTTACATTAATTCCCTTTTAAGGAATCAATAGTTCCACCTCAGGAACAATGCTAAAACAAACTAATACCTAGGTGCAGAAACAAGGCCTTGTATGCTATTGTTGTCACTCCGGATAAGGATGAGAGCTAAATGCCTACAACGTTATGCTGTTTTACTCCCCCACAAACGACGATTGATTTGATTTGACACACACTCTGGCAAGATTGTCAACTGAGGTAGAATCAAACATTATTTTTGCCTTTGGGTTAAGTGTAAAAATAAGTCTGTATCACACACACACACACACAACCTTACCGTCAGCCATCCTTTGCAGGTCTGGGAAGATGCGAAGGTGGTGAGCAAGGTCTGTGGCCAGGATGATATCCCTCATTAGATCTAACATCCTCTGGTAGTCCTGACAAACGCACACCAAGGCATGTCAACACGACACACACTGGCAGGAGAAAAGAAGTATGTGTGTGTGTTTGTATGTGTGTGTTCTACTGATCCCAGAGGAACTGACCTTTCTGGAGAACTTGTCAAAGATGTTGCAGCCGTGAGTGTTCAGAATGGCTATGGCTTGGGCAAAGTGGTGTCTCTATGGAAACATAGTTTGTTACGCAACAGGACGGTCTCTTTAGTTCAGGAGACAAATGTGTGTGTGTGTGGCTCAATACAGAGGGTTCAAAAGAGAGTAATGTCCTCGTCACTCGCTCAGATTGACCCCTATTGTGATCAACATTGTCTCTTATTGTCACTACCAACTTGTCACTAGTCCCTCAGCTTGTCATTCCCACAGGGATCTGGCCACTGCAAAAGCATTGCTACTGGTGCATTGTGGGTAGTTGTACCGAGACAAGTGTAAAGCCGGTTAAACTAACTGCAAAGGATTAAAGGGGACATGAGCTTAACTTATCAACCATGAGAATTGAATAGATCAAGTCTTTATTGGCAATTTCCTTGAGTAGATTTTGCAAATGAACATGTTTACTCTGGCAATTGTTACTCAATCCAAGTGTATATTGGTGGATTTACCTCCATCACAGAGCCCTCTGAGCTGTAGAGGGCAGCGAGGACAGATTGCTGTAGAGGCAGAATTAATTGTTATTATTAGATAGATAGACAACCATTCATTCGTCTGTCTAGGCTGCCAAAATGACTGAAGATAAATGGGCTGCCCTTGTAAAGTGTATTAACCTTCTAGTGAAGTGTACTCCTGCTCCTGTTTTTATGAAGTGTACTAATCTACTATAAAGCATAGTATGCTTGTATCAAAGTGCCCTCCACTTGTACTAAAGTGTACTACCATGTACTTGAATGAAGTTTACAAACTTTGTATTGAAACGTGCTACCAATGTAGTGATGTGTACTAATCTTAAAGGGAAGTGTAATACCATCAGTGAATTGTACTACTATAATGAATTGTAGTACCACTATAGTGACATGTACTACCACTGAGGTGACGTTTACTAACCATGAAGTGACGTCTATTACTATTGACGTGTACCATATCATAGTACCCCTGTCTAAAGAAATGTCTTCCCCTGAGCTTTCTTACCGTGGGATCATTCAGACATGATGTGTGAGAGTTTGACTCTGGTTGTATGACAAGAGATATAATCAACTATGTGCCAACGTGTGTTTTGATGTGTGTGTGGGTGTGTGTGGATGTGTGCTTTGATGTGTGTGTGGGTGTGTGTGGATGTGTGTGTGTGTGTGTGACTTACTGAGGCCACTTGAAAAGAGTTGTTTGTGCCGCGGTGGTCCAGGTCATGGCACATACAGGAGACAAAGAGAGCAAAGATCTCTATATTCCTACAGAGACACAGGATGTGGGGCTAAGTTAGCAGTGGAGTTTACGCTGGACAGCTTAGTACACAGGGTTCATGGTGTAGGATGTGTGGCTAAGTTAGCAGTGGAGTTTACGTTGGACAGCTTAGTACACAGGGTTCATGGTGTAGGTGTGTGGGGCTAAGTTAGCAGTGGAGTTTACGTTGGACAGCTTAGTACACAGGGTTCATGGTGTAGGATGTGTGGCTAAGTTAGCAGTGGAGTTTACGTTGGACAGCTTAGTACACAGGGTTCATGGTGTAGGTGTGTGGGGCTAAGTTAGCAGTGGAGTTTACGTTGGACAGCTTAGTACACAGGGTTCATGGTGTAGGTGTGTGGGGCTAAGTTAGCAGTAGAGTTTACGTTGGACAGCTTAGTAGACAGGGTTCATGGTGTAGGATGTGTGGCTAAGTTAGCAGTGGAGTTTATGTTGGACAGCTTAGTACACAGGGTTCATGGTGTAGGTGTGTGGGGCTAAGTTAGCAGTGGAGTTTACGTTGGAAAGCTTAGTACACAGGGTTCATGGTGTAGGATGTGTGGCTACGTTAGCAGTGGAGTTTATGTTGGACAGCTTAGTACACAGGGTTCATGGTGTAGGATGTGTGGCTAAGTTAGCAGTGGAGTTTACGTTGGACAGCTTAGTACACAGGGTTCATGGTGTAGGATGTGTGGCTAAGTTAGCAGTGGAGTTTACGTTGGACAGCTTCCCTTCAACCACATTTGTCGATTCATCTTTTTCTTTATGTAGTTTAGTTTGTAGAGTTAATTGTGTAGGGTTCATTATGTAATTTAGTATATATGGTTTATTATGTAGTTAAGTATTCAGGGTTTAGTATGTAGTTTAGTATTCAATGTTTAGTATATAGAGTTCATTACGTGGTTTAATATGTTGTTTCGTTTGTGGTTATTATGTAGGATGCATGAGGGGTGTAAGGTGTAGGGTTTAGTATGAAGTGTGTAAGGTGTAGGGTGTAGTATGGAGGGTGTAGGGTTTAGTGTAAAGGGTTTCTACTAACTCGAGGTAGTTGGCCAGGCCCAGGTTCTTGTACAGCAGGTAACAGAAGTGAGAGACTGAGAAGGCATGTGTCCAGTTGTGATAGGGTGGGTCTCTGTAACCCTTCTTCACCATCAGACAGAACCTGCAACCATAACAACACACTTTATCCCTCTGGCAATTATGTCAAAAAAACCATGGAGTACAGACTTGGTGAGCCTTGCCATTGAAAATAGTAGACATACAACAATAGCACAGCAGAACCTCAGACGTTACTGGACAGAACGTTAAAGACATGAAACTAGCATATGAATTGGTCACCCATTCTTCTGGGGAAGACACTAAGAGGGGGGGGTTGTGTACCTGGCCAGAGTGTGTAGGTCAATCTTGTAGTTATTAATGAATCCCATGTCCTCAAACATACTCAGAATACCCTAGAGAGGGGGAGAGAGGGAGAGAGAGATGGAGAGAAAGGGGTAGAGAGAGGGAGGGAAAGAGGGAGAGAGGGAGAGAGAGGGGGAGAGAGGGAGAGAGAGAGAGCAAGATCAAAACCAATGGCAGAACGTCCAGGCTGTTTGCACTGTCATGCCGACCCACGCTATTATTCTGAAGGAGGGGCTCACCATGGGTGTGTTGTCGTCTGGCAAGGAGCGGGGTGTATAAGTGAACTCGGCAAACGAGGGATGAATCTCAGACACTGGCTCCAGCCCATGGACCAACAGATGGGTGACCTCCTCTTCTGAGACCTACACCAATGACATTGTCACATCAGTGTAGCCCTGGACGTGTGTGTGCTTGTGAATGTGTTAGTGTGTATTCACCTTCATGTGGTACATCATCATTTCGTTGGCCAGGTGGGATCTGAACTGAGCCTCATGAACCTTTTTATAGAGGAGAGACTACACACACACACAGACAAAAAGCCATCAGTAAGGCAGCCACACACACACACACACACACACACAGAGTTCCAACACAAACCAATTGATGTAACTACACAACTAAATACATGACTATCACAACAATCTATATAACTTGATATGCAACTAACACAATTAACTAGACCAAGTTTACATGGTACTAAATGTTATTACCCGATATATCACGTTGTCTCCTATTGTGCTGTTTAAACACTGAATGAATGCAGAAAATACAGATTTGATAGCTATCATACCTGACTCCACTAATCTCCTAATCACGGTCTTCAGTTTACAATGCAATTATTTTAATCCCGTGCGTTAGCTTTAAGGCCGAGGGAATAGTGCAGCATTAATCTCTGAACCCACCATTGGAGAGGCAGGGGTTACTTCGCTGTAAGTGGGGTGCCAGACTCACGTGTGCAATGCTGATCCCACAGTAGATGGAGAAGGCAGTGGCCAGGTCCTCATCAAAGCGGTTAAACCAGGGACCGTTGGTCTTATTGACCAGCTCAGCCACCCCAATCACCTCTGGAGGACAGCGAGAGGGAAAGAGAGGAGGAATAACAGAGATACATAAGAGAGAGGGAGAGAAAGAGAGAGGAGGAATAACAGAGATACATAAGAGAGAGGGAGAGAGAGGGAAAGAGAGGAGGAATAACAGAGATACATAAGAGAGAGGGAGAGAGAGGGAAAGCGAGGAGGAATAACAGAGATACATAAGAGAGAGGGAGAGAGAGGAGGAATAACAGAGATAAATAAGAGAGAGGGGGAGAAAGAGGGAAAGAGAGGAGGAATAACAGAGATAAATAAGAGAGAGGGAGAGGGAAAGAGAGGAGGAATAACAGAGATAAATAAGAGAGAGGGAGAGAGAGGGAAAGAGAGGAGGAATAACAGAGATACATAAGAGAGAGGGGGAGAAAGAGAGAGGAGGAATAACAGAGATACATAAGAGAGAGGCAGAGAGAGGGAAAGAGAGGAGGAATAACAGAGATACATAAGAGAGAGGGGGAGAAAGAG